>JAAGAY010142351.1:0-85111 GCA_011801015.1 Ardeotis arabs
AAGGCTGCGCCGGGGGCCATCTCCAGCAAAACCCCGTCTCCTGCGCCCAGCTCGGCGCCGGCTGCCCCCCAGCCAGCACAGACCCCTCCCAAGCCTGTGAAGCCGTTGTGCGCAGAGAAGAGCCCCAAGGACCCCCGCCCGGTGGGCAGCCCCCCGGCTCCAGCCCCCACGCCCAGCAAGGGCCCCCAGCACTGCGGCAAGGTCCCAGCGAAGGAGGGGGACGCGCCCAAGGGGACGGGCCCCCAGAGCACAAAAAAGGAGAAGGGGGCACCCCCCAGCCAGGAGCAGCACCCAGCCAAAGCGAGAGCCCAGAGGGAGCCGGCGCCGGGGCCGGGCGGGAAAGGGCCGGAGAAGATGAAGAAAGACGTCGGAGGTGGCAAGAAGGAGCCAAGGGAAGTGAAAAAGCCTGGGAAAACTGTGAACAAGTCAGAAGGGCCCAAGGGGGAGCCAGGAGGGATCCAAGAAAAGTCAGAAGATGTGGCAAAGGAGGTGGGGAAGGAGAAGGAAGAGCTGGGAGAGAGCACGGAGACGGGCGAGAGCACGGACAAGGAGCAGGTAACGCGGCCGCAGAGCTGCCGGGCTGTCACCCCGTCTCGGGGTGCTGGTGCCGTTTTCTGGTTTCACGCAGCTCTTCTGTTTTGGGTGGGCTCGGCCAGGGGAAGGTGCCCCCGCACCGGCTGGGGGGCAGAGGAGGGGCGGGGGCTCTGGCTGGATGTGCTGCTGTCAGTGAGGCGAGTGCAGTGTGCCCAGCTCAGTCTTCGGCCGGTTCCTCACAATTTTCCTCTCTCCTCCCTCCCTGCAGGCTCCAAGGGATGTTTGGTACGAAGCGGAGAAGGTCTGGCTCGTCCAGCGGGACGGATTCACACTGGGTACCTTGCCTTCCTCCGCCCTCGCTTTCCAGCGCCGCGGATCAGCGGTGCCTCCAGCCCGGCTGCGGGTCGGGAGCAGGGTGGGCGCCGGGTGCTGCTCTGGCACCGCGTGTGGCCATGGCCCAGCGAGGCTGTGGGCGGCCGTGGCCCCTCGGCAGCTCCCCGTGCTGCAGCCAGCTCTGCCCCGAGCTGCATCCTCATCCTCTCCTTGCAGCCACGCAGCTGAAGCCGGACGTGGGGACACCCGAGCTGCCAGCGGGGAGGGTGAGGGTGCGCCGGGAGGTGGACGGCAGCATCACTGAAGTGGACGAAGACAGCGTGCAGCGGGTGAGCCCCCTCCTCGGTTTTGGCTGGGGATGGGACCCCTACCCGCGGTGCATGGGGCCTGGCGGGATTAGACCGGGGTAGCAGCCGCGCCACTGAGGCCGGGGTGCCGGTGGGGTATGGCCCAGCCCGTCCCGCCATGGCAGAGCTCGAGGGGGGCTCTCTTCCTGCAGACCAACCCCCCCAGCCTGGATTACGCCGAGGACCTGGCTGCGCTCGTCAGCCTCAACGCCTGCAGCGCCCTGCACACGCTGCAGCACCGCTACCGCGCCCGCCTGCCCTGCACCTTCGCCGGGCCGAGCCTCCTGGCCATCAGGCCTGGCTTCGCCACCAGCAGCGGCTCGGGGAAGGTGAGGGCCGGCCGCGGTCGCCCGTGGGAAGCGGTCACCCGTGGGGACAGTGGCGGAGGGAGCCGGGTGCTGCGGTACCGGCAGGTGGCACCGTGGGACCGTCACGGCGCGAGCGAGTGCTGGGGCCGGGGATGCTCCGGGGACACTGGGATGCTCGGGCTGGGGGTGCTCCGGGGACAGTCAGGACCTGGGATGCTCAGGGCCGGGGATGCTCAAGGCTGGAGGTGCTCTGGGGACACTCAGGACCAGAGATGCTCTGGAGCGATGCTTGGGGCAGGGGATGTCCTGAGGATGCTTATGGCTGGGGACTCTTTGGGGCTGGGGATGCAACCGGGCAGCAATCCCAGCACAGAAGTTTTCCTGATTTCAGGAGCAAATTGCTGTGTTGTGGTGACTGCACCCCTCCCAGCAGTCTGAGGGTGTAAGGGGTGGGGAGGGAGTGGGCCCTGGCTGTGGTGCCTGGGGTGGTGGGACCACCATGGCACCCTGGGGAGAAACCATCACCCTGGGTATGAATGTCTTCAAGATTTTCTCTACAAGAGGGCTGTTTTGGGGTGTGCTCTCCCTGCCCGCAGGCGTTCAAGGGGAAGCGGGACAGCATGCCCCCGCACATCTGCTCGGTGGCGCAGCGAGCCTACAGGAACCTGCTGATGCAGCGGCAGGATCAGGCCATCGTGCCCCTGGGGCGCAGCGGGGCTGGCAGGACCACCTGCTGCCGGAGCGCCCTGGAGTACCTGGTGGGCACGGCGGGCAGCGTGGACGGCAGGGTCTCAGGTACGGGGCACGGCGGGCAGCGTGGGTGGCAGGGTCTCGGTTTCGGGGCACAGCGGGCAGCACGGGTGGCTCTGCGTGGCTCTGCAAGCGCAGCGTGGGCCGGTGGGGCTGCGGGGCTGCAGCCCAAGATGCAGACGAGCGGCGGGGCTCCTGGTACTGCTGCCCCTTCCCGGTCCCAGACCCAACAGATTGGCTATTTCGGTCAACACCCGAGTAAGCACCAGACAGGAATTAGTTGCGTGCTTGGGGCAGCACTTTTCCCATCCGATCAAGTTACGGGTGACGTGAGAGGAAGCGCTGTTAAGCAGTCGGTAGCTTTAGAGGGCGGGTGTGGATTTCAGAGGTCTGGGCAAGCTCCATGCTCTTGCAAAGGGCTGACCGATGGCCCGGAGCGGGGTGCAGGTGTGGGCAGGCTGGCACATTCCCTTCCCACCAGCGCACGCGTGCTGTCGCAGTGTGGGGCACTAACCCCATGCCCGGGCAACGCTCCGGGTGTCCGAGTGCTGGGGTGAACCCATGGGAGCAGCAGGCAGAGGAGCAGCCAGAAGCCTCCCCCAGCTCCTTTTTGCAGCCCTGGCAGGGGCTTTTGCAGCACAGGGGCAATGCGGGGCTGCAGCCGCCACGGGGTGGCTCAGGGGGCTGCCGGTGCTGGTTTTGCAGTGGAGAAGATCCAGGCGATGTTCACCGTGCTGGGAGCCTTCGGGTCAGTGACCACCGGCCACAGCAGCAGCTCCACGCGCTTCTCCATGGTCCTGTCGCTGGATTTCAGTGCCACCGGCCGGATCACTGCTGCTCACCTCCAGGTAGCCCGCGGGCCCCGTTGCCTGGCGAGGTGGGAGGGCTGCGCCTGAAAGCGGGGGTCCTCGAGACGGAGGTGAACAGTCCCTGTGACGCACCTCGGGGGTGAGAGCGGCCGTGGTGCCGGGAAGGGGCCCAGGAGCGATGCTCTGCTCTGCTTCTCCTGGACCAAAGGTGCCCCAGGTCGTGGCGGGGTCCCTGCAGCCTGTCGCCCCCTCCCCTGGCAGGGAGCGCGGCGCAGAGCTGGAGTGAAATGTTGATGAGGAAATGTATAATTCAGCAATTCATTAGCGGTGCCTTACACACCAGCCTCGAGCAGGAGGGGCTGGGGCCTGGGGGCTTTTATCACAAAGGCACTTCCATCAGTGTCCCCCGGGCCTCGTCTGATGGAGGGGAGGGCTTGAGCCGGTGTCTGCCTGTGGGGAACCCTGGGACTGCCCTGCTGCTGCCCCTCCTCTGCCCCCGCCCCGCCTTGACAGCTCCCAGTAGCATCTCCCCTTCTCCCAGTGCCACTGTCCCCTCTCTTCCCTGCGTGCCCGGGCACCCTGGTGCAGCGCCCGCCCTTCCCTGCCCGGGGCTGGGGGCTGCCGCTGACGCCTGTCCCCGCTCCCTCCCCCAGACCATGCTGCTGGAGAGGGGCCGCGTCGCCCAGCAGCCCCACGGCGAGAGCAACTTCAACGTCTTCCCCCTGATGCTGGCGGGGCTGGATGCAGCGCAGAGGTGAGCGGGCGGCTCCCGCGGTGTCGGGCGGCTCCGCTCCTCGCCCGGCTGGGGGGGGTACCCCCACCCCCGAGGGGCTCCCCCGGGACCGACACCCAAGTTTGCTCCGGCAGTGTGGTTTCTGAGCCCCCACTGCTGAGAAAGACATTGTGAGGGTGACCACGTTAGAGACGCTGCAGGGATTTTTGCACACTTATGTGTTAGAGATTTTCTATTAAACAGGGGCTTTTTCTGGCGCTTTACTTTCCCCATCACTAAATTTGAAATTGGGCCGATCAGATGAGACAGACGTCCCGTTCCCCACTTTCTTCTGACTTTCCCCGGGTGAAGGGTCCTGGGGCGTCCGGTGCCAGCCCGGTCCCCCGTGCGGGGCAGAGCCCCGGGAGCCGTTCCCGGCGGGGCCCCGTGGACGTTGCTGTAAGGGCAAAGGGGCTCTGTGGGTATTGGAGGTGCTCCCCAAGGGGAGCCGGGGGGTGGGGCAGGAGGGGGCTTGGGTCTCATTCTCTGTAACCGCTCCCAGGACAACGCTGCACTTGCACCAGGTGGCTGAGAGCAACTCCTTTGGGATCCAGCCCTTCGCGAAGGTAGGGATGCTGCAGCACGCGCCTCCTCACCCCCGTCAGGGCATGCGTTGGGTCCTGGGCTGTGGGTGGCGTGGGGTGGGGGTGCTGTACCAGGCGTGTGGAGGGAGCGAATGCCGGGCTGTGAGGCTGGGTCTGCCCAAAATCCCCTGGGACAGCCCCGTGGGAGCTGGGCAGCCGCAGGGACGGGGCACCTGCCCCGGGGACAGATCCTGCTGCTCCGGGGTCAGCAAGCAGCAGCTCCTGGGGGGCAAGTGCAGACCCCAGAAAGTGATGTTTAGGGGCTAACAGTGCTGCCCTTGGTTTCCAGCACTGGCTCCTTGCTGGTTGGAGCCGATTGCAAAGACCAGACAGGCTGCCGTGAGCCAAGGCGCTGGGATGGATGGCAGCAATTTGCAGTTACATCATGTACTGATGAGTTCGGCGTTCAATCTTCATTAGGGAGCTCCGGCTCTGGGCCAGTGGTTGGAGCAGGGGCTGGCGAGGAGGGCACGGCGAGGTCCTGGCTCTGCTGGGGTCAGGGAGGGGATTTCACTCTCCTTTCACAGGAGGATGAGCCCCCCAAAAGCTCCCCATGGGGGACGAAATTCCGCACCGCAGCCCGGCCTGGCCGAGCAGGGCCGTTGGTAGCGCTCCTTTCGCCCGCTCTGGAACCCGCCTGGAAGGAAAGCCGGGGCGGTGGGGTGCTGCGTTTGCGTTGGGGTGGGATTTGGGGAAATCTGTCAGGTTTTCCTTTCTGAAGGGTGCTCGGGATGCTGAGACTGAAAATCTAATTGGTGGCTTCATCCCAGCCTTCATCCCCGCAGCTGGTGGGGATGGATAACCCCCGCTGTGACACTGGTGTCACAACTATTTGGGTTATTTGTTTGAGTCGGGAGAAATCGCAGACCTCAGCTGTGTTTTCTCGTTAGTGGCCTCCCCGTAAAGCTCTGCAGGAGCTGGAATCCACTGGACCGCGCGGGCCGGTCCCTGCCGAGACAGGGATGCTGTCCGCTGGAGCCCACCTGCAGTGTTTTTCCCTCCGTTCAGGGGGGAAAGGCCCTCATTTTGTGGTGGGGCTGCATTTGTTAAAAAAAAAAAAAAATTGCAGGGCTCTCGGACGGGGCTGCCATGGTTGGGGGTGGGCAGACAAGGTGCTGCTGGGGGCTGGAGGCTGTTTGGCTGGGCCGCGTTCGCAGCGAGAAGGGAGAAGATGTAAAATATCTGTCTCCACTGCTGCGCAACATCCCTGCGGACGCGCCTGACGTGGGAATTGTGAGGTGGTGTGCGGCCAGAGGACGTACTCCTGCCTGGGGCTTCTCCCACTGCTGTCCAAATTGTTCCTAGCATCCTTATTGTCATCTTCTTGCTCGCCACGTGGTTTTCATGCTCCCTTTTGTGTACCCCTGCGTCCCCCTGCGCTGGGACGCTCCGACAGAGGCAGTGACGTTTCCCCTCCCGTCTCTTTCCGCCCGCAGCCCGAGGAGAAGCAGAAAGCCTCGGTGGCATTCGCCCAGCTCCGCGCTGCCATGGCCACCCTGGGCATCACGGCGGAGGAGCAGGCGGCCGTCTGGCGCGTCTTGGCCGGCATCTACCACCTGGGAGCCGCCGGCGCCTGCAAAGGTAGGGGGACCTCCTGCTCTCCTTCGCTCGCGCCTCGTTGCGGTGCGGGGGGCGGAGGAGGGCGAGGGAGCGGGTCCCAGCGGCGTGTGGTGCTCGGGCGCGTTGCACGCCGAGAAGCGTGCGGGAGCGATGCGCGGGCGGAGGCCGCTGCGCGGGCGGTGGCTCCGAGGGCTCCGTTGGCTGCAGAGGAGCTGAACGATGCCACATGCTGGTGTCCTGCGTGGGTCTGAGCCCCGCCACGTCGGACGGAACGGGGACTGCCGGGCATGGACTTGGGCCAGCTCTTTGGGAAGGAGCCGGGTAGGGAACTCGTTTGTTGGTGTGTTGTCCCCTGCGACACTGCGAGGGGACAGCTTCAGGTAGCGATGATTTTGTCGTCTCTTGCGGGCCTGAAACAGTAACTGGGTTACAACAGGCTGAGTCTGGGTGAAGATCGTGTTTATCAGGACTTTGTTACCACAGGCGTGTGGAAATTGCCTGATCCCTTACGGATGGGTTGAAGATGCGCTCTGACCCGTTTCAGAGCGCGCCACGTTGATTTACACACCTCAGTTTGCCAGGGCTGCATAAAGGCTGCTGTAAACTGAGCCGTCGACGTTTATGAATGTCTCTGCAACATGTCACAACATATCTTATGGTAATTTAGGCCATTAATCATTTATTAATTATTTTAAAAGGATGGACGCTGTTGGCATTTACAGCGAGCTCTTTCTCCTCTCTGCCGTTCTCTTCCCCGTCTCCCCTGGAGCCCTTCCAACTTTTAAAAAGTGGACTTGCTGTCTGCGGCTGAGGTGTGTGATGAGGCTCTTGGCAGGAAAACTGAAAACCCTTCTGCCCCAAAAGCTTTCAGGAAGATGGATGCTGGAGACACCTCTCGTTTTAAGGGTGCCTGGCTCCAAGGGTGACGGAGGGACGGTTCTGTGCTGGCAGCGATGGGTTTGCTGGGTGGGCTGGGCCGGTGTGTGCAGACTTCCCGAGCCGCCTGTGCCGGGCATCCTGCGAGCCAGCCGAGGAGCGAACGGAGTGCTGTGTTCAGCAAAGCTCACACGTTGGCGTGAGCAGGGGTGTAAACATCAGGGCTTGCGGCTTCGGGGCGGGCGTGGTTGCAGGATTAGCACCCAGCGCGTGTCTCGGCATCGCTCGCGCCGGTATTGATTCCCCCGTCACGCGCCAACAAAAGGGGAGAAATGAAAGGAAATATGGATAAAAAATGGATCAAAGCCGGATGGAGCAGGAATCTCAGTGGGGGCGACAACTCTTTTAATGTGGTTAAACCTGTCTCCTGATAGCCACCCCTTCCCTTCCCCTTTCACACGCTTTGAAGTTGTATATTCAAAATCCTCTCCTTGAAATCTCACCCACGGGAGCCTCAGCGCTGGTTTTTTGCTGGCGTTCAGGCACGCGGCCTCCACTGCTGCCGTCCCCACGATGGTGGCCCCGACGCGTGCCCTGCTCTGGCTGCCGGCCCCCGGCGCGGGTTAAATGCCCCTTTTTTTCCTTCTGCTGGTGGCTCTCATCTCGTCACAAACGCAGTTTGCCCAGGAATAAACCAGGAGGGAATAGCACTGCTTCTCTCTGGCTGAGAGTGGAAATTACGCTTGCAGACAGAAAGGCAGCGAGAAGAAAGGGCTGGATTTCAAAAGCCAGCTCCGTCCCGGTGTTAGTGTCTCCCGCTGCCTTTGAAACGTGTTTGTGCGGTGCTTTTTGTGAGAAAGCGGCCTGACAGCCAGAGGCCAGCGGGGCATCCCGGGTACCATTCACCGGCACGCTCCCGGCCCCTTTGTGGGCCGCAGAACGTTAGATATTTTCATTTATTCATCGCTTCTTTAAGCGGGAAGGAGGTTTCGGGCACAGCTGGGGGTCGGCATTCAGCTGTTCTCCAGCTGTCCCTTTTGCTGACTGTTATGAAAATAAAGCCTCACGGCTCCGTGCTTTCTGCGGGCTTCCCACCGCGCGCCGTCGGTCAAGATGACCGGGTTGCCAGGTCGCTGGAGTCCTGCGGTGGCCGGGAGCCAAGCGTGGCTCCCCCAAACCTCTCCCCGTGCGCTGGCGCAGCCGAGGCTGCCGCAAAACCAGTGGTTTTTGGATGGAGGTGAACCTGTAAGGGCAGGAGAGCAGGAGGGGGGAGCTGGACCCTGCTGCTCAGGTAGGGGAGGCTCTGAGCCCTCCAAAACCCTGGGGAGGTTGGTAGCTCCGGGGCAGCATCTTGCATCCACCGCCCTCCCGCATTGTTTCATGGGACTGGGCTGGTTCCCCGCAGAGTGATGGATTTTGGGGTCCAGCATGGGAGACTCCCAGTGAGTAGCACAGAGTGACTGCTGCCGCATTGCGCCCCTGGGAGGCAGGAGAAGGAGCATCCCCATTTTGGGAACCCAAGGTGCCGGTGCGTGGGGCCCTGTGGGGTCTGTGGGCGACAGGGCTGGCAGGAGCAGTGGGGCTGAATCCCCCCCTGAACACCCTGTTAGCTCTGGGAAGCGGGAAGTTTCCAGAAGCATTGGAAGCCGTTTATCCAGCCGCGGTGACGGGGACGTCCATCAAAACGTGAGGCGGGAGCGCTGGCAGCATCCGCCGGGCGTTCATTACGCAGCTTCCCGAGCGCAGGCGTCAGTCAGGCGCGGACTGGGGTGACTTACTGCTTTCCCACCAGAGCTGAGAAAAAAGCCTTAAACCTGCGTTACCGCTGCGGTTTTACAGCCTCCGAGGTGCAACAGCCTTTCCTTAATTGCTGCGGAAATGGCGCTTTGTTCTTAGTTCCACCCGGGCTTAGGTTTACCCGAGTTTTTCCCCGCTGCCTGTTGCTGAAAGGAGGAGGGAGCAGCGTATCCGTCAGCAGCGCCGCACCGGCCTGTCCCCTGTGTGACAAATGCACCCGTCCCTGGGGCGCCCACCGATGCCACGGGAAAAACGCTCCGGCAGCTGCAGCGCGGTGCCCGGAGCCACGTGCCTGTTCCCCGGCGCTGGAGGTGCGGAGGAGAGGGCAGGACCCTGCGCAGGGAGCCCTGCCGCTGCTGTAGCTTCGCTTTTCCTCGCAGAGTGGCCGGAGCCCAGCGATGGCCCTGGGGGTCGTTAAGTGACTGGCTTTGCCATAGCTCTGCGCCGCGGCCGGGCGAAAGGCTACTGTGTCCTGCCAGGAAGGGCCCCTCCTCTTTCCTGCGCCGTCCATCAAAGCGATTCTTGGAAAGGGTTGCGTTAGGGCTGGCGTCTCCATCGTGCCAATTTTTTTCTCTCTCTCTTAATGCTTTTGCTCTTTGGCATCCAAGGTTTCTCGCTGTAGAGGGAAGTGTGGATGATTTTGCATCTTTTCTTTTCGGTGGGGTGATGGCTCTCTTTGCCGCTTGAGTCGCAGCCCTCGGGAGCGATGGTTTCACCCCGGTGAAGCCTGATGGCTTCACGGGAAAGCCCAAAACAGGGTGACGCCAGGTCTTAGTGCAGTGACCACCCAGCCTCTCGGCACTGGAGGAGTCCTTGGGATTGCCTTTCCCTGGGTGAGAGGCTTTAGGCAGGATGGTGTGGGGGGACCCCGGTTGGGAGCACAGATTGGGCAGTGCGGCGTGGTCTGCCACCTGGCTCTGCAGAGCGGAGCGGTTTGCTGCGAATGGTGCTCGGAGCGGCTCGCGCCCCGCGCAGGGAGCAGGGAGCAGGTCCGGCACACGCCGAATTACGGCACTGTCCGTCCAGTGCTCTGACACCTTTGTCAGACAGCCGGGGAACCGCAGCCGGAGCGCGGATTTCTTTAACCGTGCTGTTATGCAGCCCTTCCCTGTCAGAGCCAGGCTTTAGTGTGCCGTACATCAGGCAGCGGGGCAGTGGAGAACAGCCTGGAGAATTTACTGCGGGACAGACAAATTATCTGTTCAGGCCAGGAGGAGCTTCCCGTCTCTCCCCGTCCCCTCCCGGGGTAATAAAGAGGAACAAATGGGCTTTTTTATTTGTCCCATTAGCAGTGCAAATGTTTTAATGACAAAATAAGTGGAAGGAAAAAGAGGGGGCTGACAAAGCGTGCCCTGTGCAGCGGACGGGGCTGCATGCCGCTGCCGCTGTTTGTATTTTGTGAAGTGTGAAATGGTGCCCGGCCTCTCCTGGGCCAGGGGCCGGGGGCCCAGGGTGGGCGAGCAGCGGGCACGGCGGGGTTTGCAGGAGCAGCTGTGCCCCTGGGCTTGCTGACTCTGCGCACGCCAGCCACTGACAGCAATTTGGGGAGCACTGAGGGGGGAAGAAGTGTGTCCGGGGGGTACCGGAGTGCCAGGCAGCCTCTGACACCGTGTGCGGTTGTTTGGTTTTGCGGAGGCGTGAAGCACGGTGCTGCATTCCTCTGCCCAGAGCAGCGGGGCTGTGGGAGCGGCCGGCGTGGGATGCTGGAGTGGTGGGTCAGCCAGTGTGGGATGTGGGATGCTGGGGTGGGCAGCGTGGGATGCTGGCCGCGGCAGTCTGGCCGGCGGGGCAGCTGTGTGGCACGCAGCAGCATGCAGAGATCTTCTGTCCGATGGGAATGGGCTCCTGTCCAGCCAGCTCAGGTGGAAACGAGTGCAAACAGAACAAATCAAAGCCCAGACTGTTCAGGCAATTCCTGTCTGCACCAGCACAGCCCTTGATGTTGGAGTCCCTCAGTCAGAATGAAAAATAACAGGAAAAGATCAAAGGGGAAGAGAAGGGGGTGCTGACTCTCGTGGGTGGGCTGGGAAGCAGCCTCACGGCCCTGGGGAACGCAGCCTTTTGCTGCTGTGTGCATCACCTCGGCCGGGAGCGGGGATCAGCCCCCCACGGGGCTGGTCAGGATGCGGCCACCATCCCAAACCCTCTCCCTGGCCACCAGCCGCCTGCTGTGTTTCAAGGCTGCGCAGCACCTTTCCTTCCTGGACTTGTGAAAGGGTTTGCAGATTGCTTCCCTGTAGATTTTAATTGTTAAGCTGGAATCGCTGTTGCCGGATGTGAATAACGTGTGCCAGCTCTGCTGACAGCGCGGGGAGGAGCGGTGCTCTCGGGCTGACGGGGATGGCAAGCGTGGCTGGGGCTGGGGAAGGTGATCCAGGATTTTGAGGGATTGGTTCGTAATCCCATCAGCTTCCACCCTCACATCTGCTGGCTTGCTGCGCTGAAGCTCCTGAAGCGCGCGGCCTCACGGGTGCGGTGCCAGCAGGGTCGCGTGGCCCCCCGTTCCCGACTCGCGCTGAACGGCCTCAAGACCTCTCCCTGGAGCCAGTCTCCTCTCTGCCAGTCCCGCTGTCCAGTGGGATGCTCTGAGCGCCCTGGGAGCACGGCAGCGGGGGAAATACGTTCAAAGGCATTGACCCGAGAGCGGGTCCGGTGGCTGGAGAGAGAGACAGGCCTTGTCCCCGGAGGAGAGGGGACTGCCGGAGGCGGCGGGTGGACTCTGAGGGGGAAGGAGCTTCTCGGTTCGGTTAGTGATGTCGCACAGATGCTAAAACTCTTACCAGCAGCCGTGCCTCCACGATGCAAACCACCTTTCGCTGTGGGGTGACATACAGAGGACGAGCATCCTCGTCTCGGCCGAGTGGCCGAGCGCTGCTGGGAGCAGAGACCCCCTCCCTGCCCACCGGCACGGCTCCCGCCGGCTTTGCCCGGGCCAGCTCTTGGCCCAAAGGGCGTTTCCAGGCTGTGGTCTGCAGGGTCGCTGCTCCAAACGGGTCAGCAAGGGTGTTACACGTGGAAGTTTGCTGGAGGGGCCAAGCCTGCACCCGGCTCTGCTCAGGCTGGCCCTGCCTGAGCCCTTGATGCCTCCGTGTCCCCCGTGTCCCCCTCCCCAGTTGGCAGGAAGCAGTTCATGAAGTTTGAGCATGCGAGCGATGCCGCAGAGGTGCTGGGCTGCGACCCGGAGGAGCTCACCACTGCCGTCTTCAAACACCACCTGAAGCAGATCCTGGCGCAGGCGACGGCGCGGGGCCAGCGGCTGCAGCCGGCGGAGGAAAGCCCGGCAGGTACCGGGATGCTGCATCCCTTTTTCCTTTGTTCAGGGGTGATGGGGAAACGCTGCACTCTGGAGACCTGGGCACGGCCGTGCTCCTGCTGCACAACTTGCAGACCTGGCCTTTAACATGGCAAGCTTTAACTAGGCTGAGCTTGGCTGAAATAAGTGATGTGGCTTTGCCTGCTCTTCTCTCTGCCTGTGCCAGGGCCGAAGATGACGGGCGTGGAGTGCGTGGAGGGCATGGCTTCGGGTCTCTACGAAGAGCTCTTTGCCGCCATCGTCTCGCTGATCAACAGGTACGGAGCCGCTGGGCACCGTGCTGGGGGTGTCTGCGGGTGATGGCTGCTTCTCCTGGGGCTTTGCTGGGGACTCCGGGGAGAGGCATGGGGCAGGCGACCGCTGCCTGCTGGAAAAAGAAAGTTCTGTGAAAATCTCCATCTGGGAGAGCAAGCTGGCTCTCAGGACCTCCTGTGGGCTGTTGGCCCTGCATGAGCTGGTGCTGGGGACAAAGGACCCCACAGAGCAGCAGTCTCCATGCATCCGGGCGTTGCACGGGGTGGCACGGGCAGCGTGGCACGGGGATCCGGCACCGGCAGCGCCCGGCTGGCACCGCTTCCACTGCGGCCGGAGGAGATGCTGCCGGCAGACCCGGAGCAGCGGAGAGCAGGGCATCGCGGCGCTGGGAGGAGCAGCCCAGCTTCCTGTTAATAATAGATGTGACTTTGCAGACCGAAATCAAGGTTACCAGTACGGGCAGAGCGGTAAAGCCGGCAGGGAGTCCCCCAGCGAGCCCTGGAGATGCGCGGTGGGAGCCGCGTTGTGGTGAACGCGTGGCAGCAGGGGAGGGTCGGGGTGTCGGAGCCAGAGGGTCCAGCAGCGGAGCAGCTGCACAGCGCCCCGGGAAGGACATCCTCTGTGGCCTGGTGTACCTCCTTCTTCAGAGGGCATAAATCCAAAATGATCCATTTGTATACATGGAATAATTAACACCGGGATAAGGATCAGGCCCTCAAACCCTTCCATTTTCTCCATTCCGATGCGCAGCTCAGTTTGTCGAAGTCAGCATCCACACAAAGGCTGGTGCCCAAAATACTCTGTGTTGTTGCTGCGGGTTTATTTTAACCTGCAGTTATTTAACCTGCGGAGTATTTTTATTGTAATCGCTAGCAACCACGCTCCAGAGAGAAACTGCTGATGGTGCTGACAGAAAAGCCAAACATTGCTGATTCTCCTGAAGAGCAGCGTGAGCGGAGGCTGCGTCCCGGCTCCCCTCTCCCCTCCAAGGGCAGCTTTGTTTTGCCCAGCTTCGTTTTCCGCACCGGCTCACCCAAGCCTGTTACACCATTGCAAGAACGACCCCGGTGAAGAGGCGTGTTTCAGCACAGCGTGAAAATGCTATTTGTGATGGTGATGGTGCACCTGAACCTTTTCAACTCCGACTGCAGGAGGATGCTGCTATGAAAATATGGATATAATTCCAAAATTACACGTTAAATACAACCTCAGGGGTTTCTCCGGGTGGGATACGCCTGCTGTCCTTATCTGCAGTACTGGAAATGGCTGCAAGCAACACCTGCAGAAGCAAGCAGCATCTCTGTTTCTCCCAAGATGCCCCTTGATGTACGCTGCTCACACAGCGTGTTACTGGTGACAGTTCCCGGTAGGGATTTCCTCAGGAGCCGACCGTCAGCAGCTTCCGCTGGACAAACGCCGCAGACGGCACGGCGCGGCGTGGCAGCCAGGGCTTGGGAAACTCCTGCTGTCCTCAGCGCTGGCGTCGCCTGCCAGTTTAGCTGCTTTTCATATCAACTTTTCCATCAAACTCAGCACTTTTGGCTGAAGATCCAGTATTTAAATAACGAGAAGGCCAGCATGGGGCTGAGAGTCGGAAGGGTGGCATCCCATCCCAGCCCGCCGTTAAGGGTTCGTTAGGCCAGGTCAGGAGCAGCCCCTGCCGCATCTGCCCATCCAGGCTGGGAGGAGATGCTGGGCCTGAGTAGATCTAAGAAGCGTTGGTTGAAACATGAAGGACAAGGCAATGAGCCGTGCCGGAGACACTGGGAGAGGGGGAAGTGGGAAATGGGAAGTGAGCTGGTCATGCTGCGTGGGATGGTGTTGCCTCTGAAGGCAGAGCAGAGGCATGTCCGTGGGTAAAACCCAGTGGTGTGTGTGACTCTTTCCCCAGGTCTTTCTCCTCCCAGCACCTCTCCATGGCTTCCATCGCGGTGGTGGACACTCCCGGCTTCCACAACCCGCGGCACCAGCGCAGCGAGCGGGCGGCGACTTTCGAAGAGCTCTGCCACAACTACGTCCACGAGCGGCTGCAGGCCCTCTTCTACGAAAAAACCTTTGTTTCGGAAATGGAGCGGTACAGAGAGGTGAGGGGCGGGGCTGGGAGCAGCGGCGTCCCGGCACCTGGGCAGGGGGCTGCCTCGAACCAGCTGGTCCCTGTGCCCTGCTGTGGTGTAAGCCAGTAATTGTGGAAATGAGGGGTCTGCACGGAGCAGTAGCCTTCAGCCAAACCTCTCGTCCCCCCGCTGCCCCGTCACGGGTCCCCCTGGGTGTTTCTGACGTGCGGGGCTGTCTGGGCATCTCCTTGGGCAGCCTTGCTCCAGCTGCGGAGGTTTCACGCCTGTCTGTTGGCGTGACTGAGATTTTCCTCAGGTGATGAATAATGGAAAGGAAAATGATAAATTATTGCGGAAATGAGCTGCTGAAAAAATCTACGAGCAGAGATGAACTTATTAGGCTTGCAGAAGTTGCTTTAATACCTCTAGCCCTGGGAAAATAGTTGAATTCTTATGGCTTAATATTCACACGTCACTTGCGCTAAGTAAGTACATGTGCGCTCTTCGCTCGTGATGAGTACAGAGTTACTCGTGCCCTTGGTGGGAGGAAACTCGGGCCCGCTGCTCCTTCTGCCTGCCCGGGCTGCAAGCCTGAATCCCTGAGCAAAATCCCACCGTGTTGCCATGGAGAGACGGGAAAGCTGCGGCCGTAGTGGGCGTCCCTGGTTCACACGTGAGCAGGAGCGAGCCGTGCTCACCCCGCTCCGGGGCACGGCGCGGGGGGTCGGAGCGGTGCCAGAGCCGTGAGTGCTGAGTGAGCCCTGCAGCCTGGAGCCCTCACTTGAGAAAGGGAAACGGTGCCAGCAAGCTGCAAAGTAAATAATTGATTCTTTTCTTGTTAAGTCTTCAGTTACTGTCATACCCGTGATTCATGCAGCTTGTCTGCCATCCGCAAAGCGCTGCGGGAGCCCGTTGGGCGCAGTGGTCCCAACAGCCCCGTCCATGGGGTCAGATGTGGCCGTGCCTCCGCGTCACGGCGGAGGCATCTCCGGTGGCTGCTCCGCTCCTCTGGCACTGGATCCCCGCGAAGCTGAGTGGGAGCAGGGCCTGCGGCATCCTCCTCCCGCTCCGTGCAAACAGATCTCCTCGTGGCTTTCAGATGCCAGCCCATGACTGAAGCGAACTTTTAAATAATGTTTTCCAGGAAAATGTTGAGGTGTCTTTTGATCTTCCAGAGCGCTCGCCACTGGCCACGCTGTCCGTCATCGACCTGAGCTCCCCGCAGGTAACCTGTCCCCACGGTGGCAGCTGGTGGCTCTGGCTGTGCTTGAGGCATCCTCCTGCTCAGAGGAGCCAGGGTTTTGGAGCTGGGATGACCGGCCCCCCTGGGACACGGGTGACCGCGGAGGTCTCGGGGGCGATGTCCAGAGCTGGCTCAGGCCAGGCGGGTTTCCTGGCCCTGCTCTGGGGCAGGGGACACTGTTGGGTGGTGGGAGCAGGCTGGTGTGGCCGTGGCTGGGACCGGCTGCCCGCAGCCCTCCTGCCCCATCGCCGACAGCCATCTCCCTTCGGCAGCCGCAGGCGCTGCCCGGCAGCCCGGGGCCTGATCGCCGGGGGCTGCTGTGGATCCTGGATGAGGAGGTGCTGATCCCAGGCTCCGGGGACAGCGCTGCCTTTGACCGCCTGTGCTCCTACTTTGCCACGAAGGGACCTGATGAGGAGGGTGAGTCCGCGTTGGCTCAGCTGCCCATCCTCTGGCATTGCCCTTTAGCTTTGGAGATTTAAGAAACCATGCAGCAAGTTAAACATCTCGCTGGGCTTCTCTCCCGGGCGCCGTCACAGGGGATGGCCACGTGCGCAGGTGCGAGCAGGCGCTGCACTTTGAGATCTCCCACCAGCTGGGCACGGACCCCGTGCGCTATGACTTCACGGGCTGGCTCGGCAAAGCCAAGCTCAACCTCTCGGCACTGAACGCCATCCAGGTGCTGCAGCGGTCCAAGGTGTAAGTATGAGGGGGTGCCCGTGGGAGAGGTTTGGGATGGCTCCACCATGAGCCGTGTTGCTCCAGCTGAGGATGGAGATTTGCGAACCTGCCCCAGTCCCAAGCGGTGATTTGTGGTGGGGAAGGTGGAGGGTGGTGAGGTATCCCAGTGGGAGGAGAGGACCCATAGCCCGGGTGGGCAACGGCCTTGGCACGGGCTGCGAGGGGTCCCGGCCTGTCCCCCACCTCCTGACCGATGCGCTGCCCAGAGATGGAGCTGATCTGGCCCCTGCTCTGCTCCGTGGCCGGCTGCCCTGCGGCAGCACCGATGCTGAATTCAGGGTGCCAGGTGTTGCATAGCCGTGTAAAGGGCTGGGAAGCCGTGGTTCCCTGGTGCCTGCCCTGCTCCAGCACCCCATCCCTTCTTCTTGCTTGCCCCGACAGCGAGGCCGTGAAGGAGCTGGTGCTGCCGCGCTCCCGGGCACCGCTGGCGTGCCGCACCGTGGCGGGGCTGGAGGGACACTCCCAGGCGGCCCTGCACCGCAACGCCTGCGTGAGGAAGACCTTCGCCAGCAGCTTCGCCGCTGTGAAGAAGAGGTCGGTCTGCGCTCAGCTCAAGCTGCAGGCGGTGAGTACGGGCGCCGGGACCCTCGTGGGTGTGGGTCGGGGTGTTTGCAGCGCCGCGTATCCTGAGCCCACGCTGAGACCCTGCCTTAGCCGCGCTCCTCCTTGGCGGGGAGCCCCACACGCCCCAGCAGGCACCTTCCACTGGGGTCACCAGTGCTGCTCTGTGTCCCGCAGGGCTCTTGGCCCGGGATGCTGCTCTGGCCGCCAGCCTGCCCAGCACCACTGTCACTCAGGGAGAGCATCCCTGGCAAACAAATCACGGAGCAGATTTGACATGCACCTTGCTGTGCCGCCGCTTAATCCTCTTAAGCACTCAGACGTGGAGACAAGCCTACCTTGTGGGCATGGGCCAGGCTCCTGCTGCTCTCAGCCGGAATTAGGTGCCCGAACACCATCGAGGAGCCGAGGCTCAGCCTCCATAGCCTCCCCGGCCAGTCCGCTTTGCGGTCCTGGCTGTCCCTGGCAAAGCCCTGCCCAGCACCCCTCGCCCCTGGTAACCTTTTGTGGCCCATCAACCGAAACCGTGGGATGTGAGGAGGCAGGGTCCTGTGACCCACACCTGGGGTTCGGAGGATGACTCCTTTACCCGCCCACATACCCTGCAGCCAGTGCGCGGGGAGCGTCTCCCACCGATGCTCCTGTGCCCTGTGCCACACTCCGTCCCTGCTGACCTCTACTTGTCTGGCAGGATGCGCTCGTGAACCTCCTCCGACGGTCCCAGCTGCACTTTGTCCACTGCCTCGTCCCCGGAGCAGGGGTGGAGGGGCCGGAGGGGCCGGTCTCGCGGCCCCCCACGCCACCCGACTCGGCCCTGCGGCTGGACATGCCAACCCTGCGAGCGCAGCTGGAGGGGACCCAGCTCCTGGATGCCCTGCGCCTCCATCGCATCGGTAACGCCCGGCCCTGCGCCGCTGCCACGTCTGTGCCGGTCCCACCTGCCGTGCTGCCCTTCCACGCTTTGCTCATCACCTGCCTCTTGCCAGCCCCGCTGCTGAGAGCCCCCAGGTTTTTGTCGCTGCTTTATTTGCAGGGGCTCCCAGCGCCTCTGCTGCCCGCAGCGCGCAGTGCTCCAGAGGGTTTCCCCGGAGCTCCCCTTGGAGCATCCGTACACCAGGCTGGACCTGCATCAACTGCGGTCACGGCCCATGCCAGGGAGAGGGGATCCGTGCCAGAGGCCTGGGGGCATCTCCTGCGCTGGGATGGCGTCCGGGCGCCTCAAGCGCATCTCTGCTGCTTCTCCGCTCCCCCTGCCCTGCCCTCGCTGACGGGGTTTCTCTGCTAAGGGCAGCTCCCCCGGCCCCACCGCCCGCGGTGCCTTTTGCTGCGCGCAGGACCCGCCCCCACCGCCCATCCCTTCTCCGGCATCTCGGTGCAAGCCCCCCCAGCTGGCACGGCCCCTGGCGACGTCTGTCTGTCCCCAGGGTATGCGGATCGCCTGCTCCTGACCCAGTTCCGAAGGCGTTTCCAGGTGCTGGCTCCAGACGTGATGAAGAAGCACACCTCTGCCTACGAGGTGCCGGACGAGAGCAAGGTGCGTGGCCCGGAGCCCCACGCGGGGCTTTGCTGGTGCCGGAGCGCTTCCAGCCCTCCCCAGTGCCATCAGGGCTTTCTCTGCAGTCGGGATAAATTCCTCATTCCTGAGGCTGTCCTGGGAACCAGGGATGGAGGAGAACACCCATGTTCAGCGAGACTCAGGTGCCGTGGTGCCGCTGAGGAGCGGCTGTTGGGTTTGGGAGTGGTGTGGGTCAGCACCGACCTCCAGGCTCCGGGCGGCTGGAGCTCCCTGACCACGATCAGGAGTGGTCCGGCAGTGGGGCCGCATCCTGCGTGGGTGCAGCCTCGTTCGGCGCTGGGTTGCGGGGCGGGGGGCTTTGCATTCTGCTCCTCTTCACCCTTCCCACCCGCACCCAAGCATGGGGGACGCAGGTCCTCCAGCCACCTGGGCGGCCATTCCCGGTGGAGCAGCCGAGCTCGACTCTTTGCTCCAGAGTTTCCCCTTCCCCTCAGGACTGTGATTTTTGCACAGGCAGTAAATGTGCCTGGCGTGGGCTGCGTTTGCCGCTGTTATTGCCCCGTGGAGGGGACTTGGAGAAATCAGCCTGGAAACCAAGCCTGTTACTGCTTCTTTTTAATGCTCGGGAGGAAACGGCTTTGAAAATCCTGCTTGCTAGGGCTGTGCCCCAGTCCCCCGCTGCTCTTGCTGTGCGCCCTTGTTTTGCATTGCTCCGGCCCAGCCTTCACCCCAGCCCCCCCAAAATCCAGCTGGTGAGGGACCCGGCAGAGTGGGGAGCACACGGATGTTCCCCAGGGCCCACGCATCCCTGCCCTCAGACAGCCCGGGATGGCTCCTTGCCTCGTCCCGCGAAGCCTGAAAGCCAAAGGAGCTCGGGGGCGAAGGCGGAGATTTGCCAGTTTTATTTATTTCATAAGGAATTTGTAGCAAAAACTGGGGAGAGCCACCCCGGAACAGGCTACCAGTGAGCGGAGAGGCACCGGAGCCGAGAGGAGATGAATTAAACATGGGCAGCGCTCCGCTGTGCAAACTGCCAGCCGGCGCCTGCAGATTCAGTTAAGACCTCGGGATTTAATAAGACAAGTTTGACAGTCGGAAAAGGTCAATATTGTTATTAAAAGCTTTAAGGAGGCAGAGGGTGCCTCGTCAGCAGCGTGTAAGCAGGGGATTTGAAAAATCCCATCCTCCCCGGAGCTTGTTGCCACGCGGTTTTGTTAGCCGGAGGCTGCTTCGCCGTAAGCCGCAGTAACTCTGGCTCTGAGGCACGAGGGACACTTGTCCGAGGCGAGGATGACTGTGAAGCAATAACTGACCCTGTGCTCCTGCCAGCCCTGCTGCCGGGGATGGGATGGGACAGGATGGGATGGGATGTTCCCGCGCATCCCTGTGCCTGGCCGCAGTCCCAGTGGTGCCGCAGGAGCAGGGCACAGCCGTGGCGCTGGTGCTTCCTTGCCTCCGGCACGCGGCTTCGTGCACCGCGGTGGTCCCTGCCTGGCCCTGGAGCACGCGTGGCTGTGGGAAGGTGCTCCTGGGGCTGTGCCCAAATATTTCTCACTTGGGTTTGTCCCTTGTGGAGGGGACACGCGAGGTGGCTGGAGGCTGTTTTATGGAGCGAAGTGTTAGTGGAGGATTGCTGTTATGGTTTCTGTAGTTCTGGGGTTTCCAAATCACCCATTGGTGCAGATAGTGTCTGCTGCCCTGGGGAAACGTGCGGTGCTGCTGGCTCTGGTGTTTGCAGGTCGGTCCAGAGCTCAGGGTCGTTGAGTTCAGGGTCTCCTGCGGCTCAGGACTCGTCTTGCACACGGCTGCAGATCTCTGCTCCCCATCCTGCAGAGAGGCACCGGCACTGGGGGCTGGGGCAGCTGTTTCGGAGGCTGCCTCTGGGGCTGAGCCGATGTGCTTGTGCACCGGGAGGAGGAAGAGGGAGCACAGCTGAATGTACCCTTAGCCGGTGCCCAAAAGCTGGATGCACTCTTAGCCGGTGCCCAAAGGGCCCGGGGGTCTCTGCGCCCCGTTTCAGCAGGCTCATGCCAGGCATGGATGTTTTCCAAGCCACTCCGCCATGTGCTCCCTCTCCGCAGGCCATAGAGGAGCTCTTCCAGGCGCTGGATCTGGAGAAGAGGAGCGTTGCCATCGGACGCAGCCAGGTATGCCAGCTCCCGTCTCCGCTTCCCCGCCGCTCTCGCTGCGTACGGGCACAGTCAGCCCCACGCCGGGCACCGCTGGCTGCCCCACACTTCCCAAACTGGAGCGAAAGCCTCCAGGCAGGCTGGGAAGCCAAGCCTCGCTGGAAATCAAAGCGGAAGGCTCCAAATTCACGTTTGAAAGCGTTCCCCTGGGTAAACTCTGTACCTGACTGTCGAAATCCGGCCCCTCTGGCGTTAGAGTTCCTAACCACTGGGGTGTCTCGTGGGGGCGAGTGGGGCTGGGGCAGGTCTGGGTGGGCTGGGGTTCACACCGCGCAGCCCCACAGCTGCAGGGGCAGGAGCTGTCACAGCAACAGCCTCTGAACTTAAATGCCGTAATCTGAAAGAAAAATTAATTTTGCACGCGCGCTTGCCTCCAGCTCTGGGAGTCTGTAAAGAAAGAATCCATGAAACGATTCTGTGGAGCAAAATAACTTTCTTTTATCCCGCACGGCGCAGATTGCAATTATCTCTTCTGTGAAATCCTCGTACTTAATCAATCGTGCGACAGCAGTTCCAGTCACATCGTGTTACTGGGGAGGGAGTTTTGCTGTGACTGTGAGCATTGATTTTGTACCAGCTCCCAAAACCCGCTGCTGTGTGAAGTTAACGCAGCCGTTAATGAGACAATCAAATAGGTGCTGGAGCAATCATAGCATTATCTCAGGAAAGTGATGTCTTTGATTCAATTTGGCATCTTTAAGACACAGCTCTTTAAGTACGCTGCCGGCCTCACAAGTGTAATTCAGTTTTTATTAAAGCTGTATTATGCAAATGGGGCGTAATATTCAGGAGCAGTTCATCCCGTATCCCGAGAGCTTTGCCGGGCAATGACCGAGGGATGTCTTGTGCTCCCAGACATCGATACGGGGCCAAATTCGATGGCGTCGGCAAATCCATATCATTTAGGAGCTGTTCCTGGCAAGTTCAGTCGCAGAAAACGCTGTGGTTAATTTTGTTTTTCCTGCTGTAAACCGGCACCTTTGCCGTGACCAGCGCATGCCCGCGGTCAGGAGTGCTGCTCCCAGCCGAGGCAGCCCTGCCGCCTGCACGACGGGCAGTGGCCCAAGGGAAGGGTGTCAAGGGCTTGCAGCTTCCTGGGGTGGTGGATGCCTGTGTCAAAAAGGAGGAGAGTGAGGAGGCAGGGACGGGGAGCAGATGCCAGCACATGCACTGGGCACTTGGCAGCCCAGTCCCCAGGGAGCTCTGGGGGGCCGGGACCCCATCCCGGAGGTGTGTAACCTCTGTTCCTTGCCGTTAGGTTTTCCTGAAGCCGGGGGTCATCTCCAGGCTGGAGAAGCAGCGCGACAAGCTGATAGCCCAGAAGATGATCCTGCTCCAGGCTGCTTGCAGGGGCTTTCTCAGCCGTCAGATGTTCAAGAGGTTGAAGGTACGCGTCCCACGGCCGCAGATACCCTGCGCCCACCGAAGCAGGGACTCTGACCGTGGCAGGGGGTCAGTGCTCCATGGTACGCCCAGAGCCCCTGAATTACAGCTCTTTGGGTGGAGCAGGTGGCTCCTTCAAACAGTACCTGCTCTGCCCTGTCCCATGGTCAACCATGAGATGCCACGCTGCCGTCCCCTGTGGTGCAGAGCTCCTCCACCACCTCATCCCTGGTCCATCCCGGCGGGCTGGGTGGGGGTCACTGCTGGCTGCGTCTCCCTGCAGATCCAGCGTCTCGCTGTCCGCTGCATCCAGAAGAACCTGGTGGTCTTCCAGGCGGTCAGACATTGGCCCTGGTGGCAGCTGCTGAGTCGCGTACGGCCCTTGCTCAGCGTCAACCTCGCGGAGGAGCAGCTCCGAGCAAAAGAGGTATGGCCCGAGTGATGGGATGGGAGGGGATGGGATCGGATGGGTGGGATGAGATGGGACAGGATACTCTAGGGACTCTGCCTGGTGGGTTGGTAAAATTGGAAGTGACTTCTTCCAGGGCAGGGATCTGTCCATCCAGAAGTCGTAATCTGCTCTTAGCACTGCATTTTTTTGCCCCAGGTAACGTGTTTTGCAGAGCTGCGGAGGGAGATAACTCTCCTTCTTCCTTAGAGGGCCAGCAGCAAATGTACCGTGTCCCCGCAGCCGAAGCCCCGTCCCAGGGCTGCGGCTGCCCCAGTGCCGTCCCCATGCCCCCCATCCTGCTCCTCCTCTTGCCTCAGCCAGGTTTTAACAAGCTGCTTTCAGGCTGGTTCAGGTGCAATAGAAGCTGCCCAAGCCTCTGCCTCTCTGTCCCAGCCCGCCTGGGACCCGTTGGGCCCCATCACCCGCTGACCTCTGTTTTTATCACAACTCTGCACGTTCTGCTTCGGCTCGGTGCTGGAAATCGAAGCAGGACAGGGCTGCACCGAGCGGCTCTGCTGTTACGGAGGGGCTGGGAAAGCATCACAGAACCATGTGCTGTGGTAGCCTGCCAGAGCCCCTGGAACGCTCCGTGAGCGAAATTCAGGCTTTTTGAGGTTTACTTCTTTCTTGTAAAATGTGCTCTGTATGCACACCGAAGCTGACGTTCACTCCGATGGAATTCACGTCAGGAGCTGTGGTCCCGGCAATTTGCAGTGAGCAGCCTTCAAAGCTGCTTGGGAAATTTTATTAATAAGGCAGCTATGTCTCTCCCACTTACTTTTAACAGAAGAAGAGGTTTTGGTAAATAAGCTGCAGATGCTGCGGCTCTCCATGCCTGTTTCCTTTGCACTCTTCCCTAGGAGGAGCTGGCGGCACTGAGAAGGAAGCTGGAAAAATCCGAGCAGGCGTGCGGCGAGCTCAGGCAGACGGCGGAGAGGCTGGAGAGCAAGGTAGAGCCCAGCAAAAGTCTCTGCCGCAGCCCGGCTTGGTGGAGGTGGAGATCCAGCCGTAGCGGGATAAACGTGACCCCCGTGAGGGCAGGGGAACCGTGGTCAGCAGCGGGTTGGGCAGGGGGCAGTGGCCGAAATGCCGGCGGTGCGGCCGCAGCCGGTTCTCCGTGCAGGACCTGGACCAGCCCGACGGCAGCACCCAGGGCCAGCGTCCCTGCAGGGTCCCTGCTGGGTGGGATCCCGTCTGCTGGGGCCACGCATCCCCACTGGTGTCCCCAGGGAAAGCCTCGTGTCCCCTCTGGCCAGGACAGTGCTGCCACCGGCACGGCGGACGAGGCTGAACAGCGGCGGTGTGGTCATCCCTTCTGCTGGCCAAAGGGCGTAATTAGACTGGGAAACGGCGCACGGATGTGTCACGTTCTCATTACACTCTCCAGGCCGCAGTCTCGCTGACCTCCACAGGCACCAGACTTGGCTTAGTTTAATGGGACGAATGTGGATATCGAGGACACCGCGCGCGTGGAAGCGTCCCGCCTGTACCTGGTGCCGGTGCCAGCTGTGCAGCCGTAGCGGGCAGCTCCTTGCTGGGCACTGCTGGTGGGAGCCTGTCACACTGGTGACACTGGTCGGTGGCAGTGTGCACTTAGAACGTCCCCTGAGGATAGGGAGCTGCCAAATGACCCCAAAACAGGGTGGATGTGGGATGGCCGGCCACCCCCTGAGCCGTCATGCACAGCACTGCCCAGCCTGACTTGGTGTTCCCCCCCAGATCATCGACCTGACGACAGAGCTGTCGGATGAGCGGTACAAGGGCGACGTCGCCTGCCAGGCCCTGGACGGGGAGCGGGCTGAGAGGCTGCGGGGCGCCCGGGAGCTGCAGGAGCTGCAGGTAGGAGAGCCCCGAGCCATCGCGCTGTGCCAGTGCCGATGCCACTGGACGCCGGAGCCCTGGAGCCCAGTAAATCTGCTCCCTTCCTTCCCCGGGTTTCCCCAGAGCAAACACGACCAAGTGCAGAAGAAGTTGGAGCTGGTGGAAAAGCAACTGGAAGAGGCCCAGCAGCTGGTTCAGCTGCGTGAGATGAAGATCAGTGGCTCTGGAGGAGGTAGGGGGTCCCTTCGCAGGCGACATGTGCTCTGGGTATCCAGCCTCACCTGTGGGGCCAGTGTGGCCACCCCAGCGGGGTGAGAAACACCCCACCCCAGCCCCGGGCAACCCTGGTGTGTTTTGGACACCCTGTCCTTCTGCATTGCTTGGCCGGTGGGAGCTGGCAGCCATGTCTCGACCGCACGCGGCTCTGGTGCTGGCACGGGGCTAGGGATGCGCTCCCGGCAGCTCCAAGTGCGTGTGAAGCGTGTTTTGGCGTGACGAGGAGGCTGCTGAGATCCAAATGGAATGGGGTGGGATGGGACGAGCATGCACGCTCTGCCTAAGGCACGGGTACGTGTGCTGTGCGAGCACACAGCAGAGCTGCGCCCTGTGAGCTCGGTGCTGGCGTTTGTGCCATGCGGGAGCCGCGGTGCCGCGGCGCATTCACCTGTCCGATGCTGGCATGGCCACTCGGGCTGGTCAGGCCCCAGCAGCCACCCAGCACCCCCGGATCTCTCGGTTGGCAGAGGACGAGTGGCAAGTGCGGTTCGACTGCGCGCAGACGGAGATCGCCTTCCTGCGGAAGCGGCTGGCGCAGCTGGAGGAGCGGCTGGAGGCCGAGCTGGGCGCCAGGACGGGGCTGGAGCAAAAGGCAAGCGCTGCTGGCCCTGGGCTCTGGGAGGGACAGGGGATCCCCAAGGCTCACGCTGTGCAGCGGGGCGGCTGCTGCCGCCGGGCGCCCTCTCCCCCCTCCTCCGGCAGGCGAAGCGTCGCAGGGCCAGGGCTTGGGAATGCAGCCGCTGGCTGCTGACACCCTCGCTGACCAGGGGAAACTGGCTGGTTTGAGAATAAATACTCCAAAGCTTCCTTTGAGCTTAAAAAGTCACTTTTTGCACCAGAACATGGCAAAATTCAGCCTTGGTCAAGTGTGAGTGTGGGCGCAGTGCCTGGCAGTCAGGTCACTTCCCATAAGGATGAAATAAATAGATGGATATTATCCGTGGTACGTTAAAAAGCAATAAGAGAAGCAGCCCATCGTAGAAGTCTGGGTAGAGCGAAGCAGCCCGTTTGCTTTCAGACAGTGAGTTTGGAATTACAGGCTTCGTTAATGCAAGATTTTGCTCATTTAAAGTCATTCCTGAATGACTCTGTTCTCTGGCTGGCAAGAGCTGTGCGTGCCGCTATGCCCCAAACACGCTGCGGGTCCCTGGGAGACCCAGCTCGGCCGGTCCAGGCGCTGCCTTTCGCAGGGAAATGGGACCAGGCGTCTGCCCCTGGGGCAGCTTTGCTGACTCAGCAGGAGGGCTGGGATGCTGCAGGCACACAGGGAGGGTGAGGGGTCAGGGCGCCTGAATTTGTCCTTGTTTGGTGAAAGATCTCTGGGTGAACCATGCCCTGGAGCTGGAGGGGGACTGAGCCCCAGTGAGGGAGCGGCTGCGGGGTGTGCGTGCTGTAGGCCCCCCTCCGCTGCTCACCCCCGCCTCTCCCACAGCTCGGCGAGGCGCAGGCAGCATGCGAGGCAGCCAAGAAGGCGTCCCAGCAGCTGCGGCGGCGGTGCAGGCGACTGGCCTGCGAGCTGGAGGACGCGCGGGTGCTCGCCGAGAGCCAGCAGGCCCGCAGCCACGAGCTGGAGAAGAGGCAAAAGAAGTAAGGCTGGGGCTAGGGGAAGGGGATGGGGGTGCTCATCGCACCGGGATGTCCCAGGCTTCAGGGTGCCCTCGGCGCAGACGTGCCCACGCCAGGAGCGCCGCTGGCAAACCGGGCGCCTGGTGTGGAGGAGAGGAGCCCTGTAGCCAAGAACGATCCGCAGCCTTTTGACGCTGCTGTTTGGTGCCTGGGAAGGAAATAGGATTTCTGCCCAAAAATAGGATACCAAGACCACGCAGGCACAGAAAACAAGGGCAATCACCACTGCTTTCTTTATAATTTCTTTTAAATTACATTTAATTGCTGATGTCCCCTGCCCGTGCTGAGATGCTGGCTGTGGGCTGGGGCTTGGTCTGAGGGAGATGCGCACATCCCTGCGGCTGGCACTGGTGCGGAGCAATTAGGGATTCACAAAATGATGGCAGTGCTTTGCAGACAATAGGCTCTTCTTATTTTTTTATATCCTCTCAAAAGCACTTGGAAAGTCCGGTGGGAGGAGAAGCGGGTTGCTGCCGGCCCAGGCTGTCTCCCCGCATCGCAGACCCGCTCTGGACGGCAACGCGTGCTTCCCCCTCCAGGTTTGACCTGCAGTTAGCCCAGGCCCTGGGGGAGTCTGCCTTCGAGAAGAGCCTGCGTGAAAAAGTGACCCAGGAGAACACCAGCGTCCGATGGGAGATGGGCAAACTTCAGCAGAGCCTGGAGGTAAGCGGAAAATATCCCACTTTGTCACGTTACGCTGCGTTTTGGGAGCAGCTCTCGGAGCGAGGCTGAGGGGGACGGTGCTGCACCGGCTGCCCACCGCAGTGGCAGGGGCATGGCATGCTGGGGTGTTTCCGATGCTGCTGTTGGAAACAGCCTGGGTTTTAGGAGCAGGGCGCTTGTCCAAACGCCCTCTCCCACCTCTGGGGCCGGGCTGCTGATGCGCTGCTCTGCCCTTGCCGAGCAGCAGAAGGAGGCGGAGGCGGCCAGCCTGGCACAGCGGGCGACCGTGCTGGCGGGCCGGGTGCAGGAGCTCAGCACCCCCAGCTCCCTGGACGCCCGCGCCGTGCCCGCGCTCAAGAAGCAGCTCTGGGACCTGGAGGCCAGTGCCGCCGAGCAGCAGAAAGAGCTGGAGCGGCAAACGGCTGCCGTCGATCACCTGGAGCAGGTAAGGCAGCCACGAGCCAGGCTGGTCATCCCTGCGCCTTCCTTGTCCCTCTGGGGCCGTCTGCAACCACCGTGCCTTTGTCTTTCAGCTCCACCAGAGGCTGGAGCTGGAGATAGAGCGGATGAAGCAGATCCATCAGAAGGAGCTGGAGGACAAGGACGAGGAGCTGGAGGACGTGCGACAGTCCTGCCAGAGGAGGGTAGGTTGCCGCCGGGTGGAGGGACGATGCTGGGGGCTCCCGTCGCGCTCCCCGCATCCATGGTGTGGAGAAGGAGCCGTTCCCAGGATCCTTCCTCCCCAGGGAGCAGCGGAGAGGCCGAGCGCTTCTTCCCCACCACCAGCCCAGCGTGAGCCCCGCTCGCAGCCCCAGGGTGCAAAATTGGGGTCAGGGCCAGGCAAAGCAGGCAACCTCTGCTCCTCCTGCTCCTGTCAGCACGTAGTCCTGCCCTGAGCCATAGGGCTCTGAGGGCTAGGGGCTGCCCCGGGGTGCAGGGGCTCCCATTACCCACCATGCTGCCATTCCCCATCCCACTCCTGTTCCCCGCCGCGCTGCCTTTCCCCACCACGCTGCCCTGCTCTCCCCCTCTCCCTCGGCCCATTTTTGCCGAAGCCCTGGGCTGGTTGCGAGGTTGCACTGCTCAGGGCCCCTCCCAGGGTCCTCCCTGCCCTTCTGCACCGCTCTGTTTAACTGCCCTGTACACAGCAAGGTGCTCCCCGCATCCCTGAAGGAGATGCCGTGCCTTGCGGCTGCTCTCGCCAACGGGGTGCCATTCATCCTTTCTCTCCCTCGCCCTGCGCGGTCTGAGTGTTATTTTCCAAATGACTAAATGGCAGAGACACTCTGGAGAGCAATTGATATTTAGCAGCCTGCTCCCGTTCCCTTTTTCAAGGCAGGAATCCTGCCTTTCCAGCATGCTCTGCCCCGTGGGGCCGCTGCCACCCCCTTGCTGGCGGGGAGCCAGAGCAAGCAGTGCACTGCCTTTCCAGCCCTTCGTGTCCCCGAAAGCCCTTAGAAGCTCCTGGCCAGCTTCCCTTTGCTCCTCCTGGCCAGGACCAGTTGTGCTGCTCCCCGTCCCGGTCTCCAGCACTGGCTGCAGTGATGGGGGGCTTCACTCCACACCCTCTCCTGGGGGCTGCCCGGCCACCCAGGTCCCCAGTTCCGGGGTGCGGGGTTTGGGCGGGGGGCGGCCAGGCTCTGAGCGGGGCTGGGGTTGTCTCCCACCGCACAGCTCCGGCAGCTGGAGGTGCAGCTGGAACAGGAGTATGAGGAGAAGCAGGCGGTGCTGCATGAGAAGCAGGACCTGGAGGGGCTCATCGGCACGCTGTGCGAGCAGGTAAGAGGACGGTGCCCACCCCGGGGCTGCTCTGCTCCATCCCCACCAGCTGAGCCACTTTGCTGTCCGTGCCCCGGCTCCAAACACCACCTGGAACAAAAAAGGGAGCACGAATGCAGGCGTGCGCATGGACGGGGCCACAGCTTGGCTGCTCCCGCACGTCCTGGCGGCTGTGATGCTCTCCATCCCTCGCCCCTTCCATTCACCACCCGTCAGAGCAGCAGCACGTGCCGCTGTGGGTCCCAGGTGCCAGGAGGGCTTCGGGGCTCTGGGGTCATCTAGGAGACAGCCGGTCCTGCTCAGGACCCGTGGAGGGGAGCTGTTTGCTTTTCTGCAGAATTATCTAAGCAGAGGCTTTTTGCTGGTATTTTCACGAGAGTCAAACTAACCAGGGGTAACGCTGGAGCAGCTCCAACTGCCCAGAAAAGCAGTTTATCAGCTCCTCCTCTGTGCAGAGGAGTTCTGTCCCAGACACGTTTGTTGAACAGATCCCTTTTCACTCTCCAACGTGTCTGTGGCAGTGATTGATGTGCACGTAATGGGAAAAGCACACACAGCTGCTCCCTGTTCAATGAGAAGGCGAGGGGCTGAACGCAGCCGCGCTGAACGGCGTTTATCAGTTCGGGCATCCCTTAGCATCGCCGAGCAGCCCGGCCCAGAGGCCACCTCAGGCTGCGCGTCCTCCGGCCATTGGCACGAGCCGTGGGGTTTCACCGGCGCTGGTGATGGCACGCGTTCATTAAAGGGGATGGATGTGGGCTCTTTGCGACGCCAAAATGACGGGCGTGTTTCAGGCAGACTCAAAATGGTCTGGCGAGGCTTATCCGTAACGTCCTCCCAGCTCCTGGCGTACAAAATGCTTTGGGAGCTGTCAGGATGGATTTTGCTGTATAAAAGCAGGGTATCATATCTGCCTCTCAGTCCTCCTCGTTCGCTGGAGGAGAACTGGGAGGGATGAGGCTGCAGCAGGAGCTGTGCGGAGCAAAGCTGGGGATGCTGTTGGGAAAGGCACCTTCTCCTTCCTCGGAGCATCCCCGGGCGCAGCGTGCCTGCGTATTGCTGTGGTGTGTGCGGACACAACAGAGCCGTGACAGCAGCCGGTCAATGAAATCCCAGCTTCGTCACTCCAAAAGCGCCAGGCTGTAACGGTGGGAGGAGGCGGTGGCTGCTATGCCTGCTGCTTCCAGCTACGGCACAAAATCCATCCTCCGTGGCGCAGACAGACCCCGAGCTGAGGGAAATGATGCTGAATGGTGTCCGAGATGCAGTCTGTGGGGCTGGCGGGGGCAGCGGCAGATCAGCCCCGCTGCGGGGCCGTCTGATTTACAGTGGACGTGCTTCAGAGCAGTTTATTAAAAAAGGAAAAAAAAAAGCTGTTCCAGAAAACTAATTAAGGAAATGGAGATGCCAATGATTTCTGGTTCCAGCAAACGCCAGCCAGCTCTAAACCAGGTTACAAGGTCAAATCCACACAATCAATTCCAGCCAGTGGGCAGAAAACAGGAGAAGGGGTTTGAAACAAGAGCAGCTGTGGAAAACAGACTAAACGAACATGCTCCTCTACTTCAATTAGTTGGAAACCAAGCACTGAGACCACGTCCCCGTTTATTTAGTGTTTTTCTGGTTCTTTTATCCCTGTAACCATGGTTGCTCTCAGCTTGAGGGGGAAGTGTAGAAGGGTTTTTGTTTTTTTTTTTTTTTAAGGTGCTTCTCCTTCCTTCCTTTGAGAGGCTTCAGTGCAGCGTGGTGGCACCGTGCTGCCTGCGGACCAGCCCCCAAATTCCCCCACTGGTTCCTTGCTGGGGGATTCACACGCGAGGTTGCCGCTGCCCTGTGCCCTCCCTCTGCGCTGGCAGGGGCTCCAGATGCTTTGTGTTAGAGACATGTAAATAACTCCTAACAAACCTTTCCTCATCAGCACTTCGGGGTTTTTTTCCCTTTCCCCTTTGGGCTTTCTCCTGCCTTTGTCGCTCTTTCCCCCAAAGGGATTTTTTTTCTGGCTTTTTTTTTTTATGCAATGATTTTTACATTTTCTGTGGCAGCTCTTGGTGCAGACGCTGCACCCGCATCCCCTCCCTGCCCCTGCCGTGGGTGACGGTGCCTGGTGGCCATGAGGACGGGGCACCGGGGACCCTCAGCGCCCCCCGCTCGTGCAGCTGGGCTGGCCCTCCGGCCACAGCGGTGGCTTGCTGGGCAGGCACGTGGCTGATGGAGAGAAGGAGTGGGCTGATGTTTTCAGAGCAACAGCTTTCTGATGGGGAAAAATGGCGGTGTTTCAGTGGAATTTGCCAGTTTTGATGTCGTGTAATTTATTTTCTCCCTTTTATTTAACTATTAAATCATTTCTATTTAATAACGAATGGAAATCGCAATATCTATACGGAGATATTTAATATCTTCTGGCATCATGACTTCAGCATTACCCAAATCTGTGGGTTTGAGAGGTTTAATTTTGTGGGGGATGACTGGGGCGGGAGGGAAAGGTCCGACAGCAGTTTTTGTGGGGTGGCAGGGCTCAGGACTCCCCCTCTCCTCTCCCCAGATCGGCCACCGTGACTTCGACGTGGAGAAGCGGCTGCGGCGGGACCTGCGGCGGACGCGTGCCCTGCTCGCCGACGTGCAGCTGCTGCTGGCAGCGCCCGGGGAGCCTGGCTCCGGCACCCAGGAGCAGGAGCGGCTGCGCAAGCAGGTAGGCGCCTTCGGGTGGGCGGGCATCTCGCTGCCCCTCGGAGCATCACGCTTCACCTCGGCCGAGGGGAAATATTTACAGATCTGCGTTTAACTGTGCGCGGGGCGAGCGGTGACCCCGCGCTGTGCGAGCATCGCACGGCCCAGGCCAGGGCGAGGAGCGCCTCTCGCGCTGACGAGGGTTGTCTCATAAGGAGCACTGCTCTGTAATTAAGCCAACAGTGGTTACGTATTTTTTTTCCTCTTTTTCCCCACAGCCCTGTTAATTACCTTCTGTTTGACGCGTTTTCTATCTGTCTAATAAGGAGCTCCAGCGGCACTGGGTTCGGGCGGCGTTGCCATAGGGATGCTGGAAGGCAGGAGCAGGGATCGCGGCAGATTTGCTGTAGTTTTGGTGCAGACACACCGGGCACTGAGCCACCTGGCGAGTGGCCACCGCAACTCTGGCCAGGGGTGGCCCCGGCCCCAGGGTGAGCTCGGGGTCCCGTGGGGAGCCCTGCCACGGGACGGGGGTGGCACGAGGCCGTCCATCCCCAGACTGGCCATGCGCGTGCATCCCACGATGTCGCGCCGGGGCTGAGCTAGCGATGCTGGTCCTCCGGAGCTGTGCTCGGTAATTAATCCGTGCTGAACATTTCCCCTGGAAACAAACTAGCTGGGAGGCGTGAGCGCTTCCAACAACATCCCTATATAATTGAGATAATAGCTCTGCATAAGTAACATCTGTGAGCAGCAGCTGCTCCCACCTGCACCGAGGGAGAGGGGAAGGTGAGGTGGGCCTGGCGTGGCCGACCGAGTGCCCGTGCCTACGTCTGTGCCCGTGCCACGGACTGGGCAGCCAGGGCAGGGGACGGCCGTGGCCAGGGCAGGTGGGGGGAATGGCAATTTTTGTCACTCAGGAGTTCTTTCTTAACCATGATTGAGCTCATGCTGTAGTGCCACACGAATAATGAATCCCTCGGTATTCCCTGAATCCCACTTTGGGGCTGGAGATGATGTGCAGCTCCTGCCTTGCTCTCTCCAAGCCCCTGGTGCTCTTCACGGGGCTGGGTCCTACTCAGCACCGGAGCTCACCGTGGTGAGGAACCCCTTCCTTGTGCTGCTCCAGGGGATCAAGTGGCGATGCCGGGGCACTCGCTCTGCCCAGCACGTGTGGCCGTCCCCGTGGCGTCCAGCCACCTCTTGCTAGGGGAATAACTTCTTGTTTCCTGAGCAGCCCAGTCCCTGCAGCGAGGCAGGCTCCAGCGGGACGTTGTGGTGCTGTATGGTCCGTCCCCGGCTCGCTCCATGGGCAGCCTCTGCCTGGCCGCCTCGCGCTTTGGAGGAGGAGAGCGGAAAACCTTAATATTGGGAATATTGAGTTTTTGCTGCGCTGCCAACACTGTGACTCTACGTGCGTTAAAAATGCCTCATGATTATGCCGTCCTTTAAATGATCGCTAATGGCATTCATGACGACTCTCTGAAAAGCCAGTACATCCTACCACCAGCCCACAAACCTCCACAAGAAAAAAACTCTGCTGAAATGCTAGGTTTTCGTTAATCAAAATCCATATGGCTAGCAGTGTAGTATTGTTTCCTAATAGGGCTGAAGCACCCATTTCACGCAGGTATTTAACAGATGGTGTAGCACGGCAAACAAACGCTGTTCAGAAGTTCATACATTATTCATTTTTTGGGGGGGATTTCAATTTATACTTCCCAAGTGGGAAAATTCCGTTAGGTGGAGTGAAATGGAAGCTGAGAGGTCCTGGAGACGCACTCCTCTCTGATTAAACTGCCTGGAGATTTCAGGAAAGGATGGCAGGGGAAGGGCCGGTCCCAGGGTCCGGTCATGGACAGGGTTGCTTTGGGAGGAGCCCAAAGCTGGGAAAGCCCTTGGCCACAAATCCTGCAGTCAAATTGCACAGCTATCGCTCGGGTCGTTTCGGTAACAGCTGCCTGAGATTTATGCAAAACGCGAGGCGATTTTTCAGCCGATGGAAGGATGAGGCACGCGGTGCGTGTCGCGGAGAGTGGCTCTGGAGATGTATGACCAGACCGAGCAGACAGTCCATCAGCCCGCACTGGGGTTGGACACAGCCACATCATTTTAAATAACGCTTTTGCAAGGTTCAAGCGACTAAATGTCTTCGTGCCAGGGCTTTATGTTTCACACGGTGAGTAGCTTCTGGCAGGTGCTGTAGCTGGAGATCCGGCGAGGTTTGGCGTTATTTCTCCCTGTCCACTCCTCGGTTCGTGCAGGCCTGGCAGGAGGGTTCGGAGATGGAAATGTTGGGCCCAGGCTGCAGAAACCAGCCACCCCCCATCCTCGGTCGGGGGACAACGGCGCTGTGGGCTGGATGCCTGTGTGCTTCCAGAGGTTTTGGTGAAGTTGCTGGTGGGAGCCGTCAGTGTTGTGCCTCCTGGCAATGGAGGGCAGGTTTTGCCTGATTTTCTCACCGAAGGAGTTAAAAACAGGGGGTGCAATTTAGGCAGGAAGGTGGAGGGGGGAAGACCACAGACCCCAACGTGTCCACGTGCACCAGAAAGGCCGTTGCTCTGGCCCTGGGATGGAGGAGGAAGTTTCCGCTGCTACGGGCTGCGGTGTGTGGGCCCCCTCCCCACGCAGCCGGCTGTGGGGTGCAGTGCAGCGCGTCTCCCCGGGCACGGGGCGCTCCATCACGGCGGGCGGGCGGCAGGGAAGGCAGCATGAGGCTGGGCAGCGGCGGGTCAGAGACACTACAGTGCCAGGCAAACAAAGGCAATTATTGGCTTGAAGGGAAAAATGCCTCGCGTTTCCTCTGCAGATCTGGCACTGAGGGAGCAAATTCCCAGCTCACCTTCTCCAAGGAGGCATCAGTCACCCCAAAGAGTTGAGGGCAATGCGCCAAGGATTGCTCCGATTGCACTATTTTATAATCCCCTTTTTTTTTGAGGGAGAGAGTAAAAAAAGATGAGTAAACCCTGGGAAAACAGCCTAAAATGCTCCAACTCTTGCCACGGTGTGTGGTGGCTCCTGTCGCCCCCGGGAGCTCTGCATCCTCTGCAGGGAAACGGGGACCAGAGCAGGGTTTAGTTTTCTTTTTCATACCAAAAAGGAAGCCAGCCAAGCGAGCAAGAGAAGGAACTGGATGTTCAGGTACAGCCTATGTAGGCTCCTCCGTCCCGGCGGTGTGAGTTTGGGGTGATGCTGCTGTTCCAGATGTTTGCAGCCCATTTCAGATCATTGTGCTCTTAATGGCTGCGCTGTAAAAGCCGAGAGCAAATTAGCATTTATAAACGGGGGAATTTTGTGTGTATTTGCAAATGCAATTTATGGCACATGAAAAGCCCATTTGCAAACTCTGAATCATGAATTGCTCTAATCAGGAATTACGTGTAATTCACATAATTTTGCAAATTAATGATCCCGGCTCTGCTTGGATACGGCAGTGCCGAGGCGGAGGGTGGATGCGTGGACCGAGCGCTCACCTCGGCACGCGGCGGGACGGTCGGTGACGTTAGGATCCACGGTTGGGTGCGCGGGGAGCTGCCAAGGACACCTTTCTCGCTGTAAACTGGGAGCAGACGGGCTGAAAAGCAGCATGGATTTCAAAAGGTTGACTTTCCGTGCGCCATCGCAGGGGAAAACGCCCTGGGAGTGAAGTGTAATTGAGGTGGCTGTGCAAGGGGAACAGCACAATCAGCCAGTGGTCTCTGCAGACGCCAAGTGCTCCTTTAATGTTTGTCTCCCTCCATTTTTCCCAGTTGGAAGAGAGCGAAGCGAAGTGTGCGGAGGCCCAGAGGGCCCAGCAGACGGCGGCCCTGGAGCTGGAGAACTTGCACGCGGAGCTGGAGACCCTCAGCAGAAACAAGACCCTGGTGCGGGGACGTGGCCAGGGCTGGGGAGGTGGGAGGGCAGCGGTGCAGTCCTGCCTCCTCGATTTGGGTACCAACAGCCAACTTTTTGCTGAATCAGCATATTTACTAAGTGACTCAGCCTCTTTGGGAATGACAGACCCCAGGTGGCTTCATGGGTGGGTAAGGATGCGGCAGTGGGGAGCAGAAGGGCGCAGCATCCTGCAGACCCCTCTGCAGATGGGCAGAGCTCCCTTTGCCCGGGGTGGGGGGCTGGCGGCAGTGCGTCCCCAGGGATGCCACGGTCCGGGCGGCGCGGTGCATCCCGTCAGCCCTGTGGGTCCTCCCGCAGGTGGACGAGCAGCTGTGCCAGCTGCAGCGCGAGAGAGCCGACCTCCTGAAACGCGTCGAGGAGGACCAGGAGGACCTGAACGAGCTCATGGCAAAGCACAAGGCTCTCATCGCCCAGGTAGGGTCCAGGGCAGCGGAGGCCGGGCAGTGTCCCCCTCCCCGGGCGGGTGCTGGCTGAGAGCGAGCAGCAGTTCCCACCGGGGCACAGAGCCTGGGGACCACCAAAAGCAGACGCTGTGATGAGAAGAAGGGATGGTTCCCGCTCCGTCTCCTCTCACTCGTAGTTTTGAGTCTTTGTTCAAGAGGTGTCTTGGCTTTAGGGAGTCTGTGTCTGAAAGGACCCCCAGGACAGAAATCACCTTCACACCATGATTTCTGTCCTCATCTACAAATTTTTGTTTCAAAAGTTAAGAAAGATGCATTCAGTCAGGAGAACTAAGCTCCTTCAGTCCAGTGCTGTTTCAGTGGCCGGAGGTACAGGCAGGAGCCAGCCTTCGGCACCGCGCTCCTCACAGCCTGCGCCCTCGGCTGCACTCCCACTGCCGGGTTCTCTCTTCCCGCAGTCGGCAACGGACATCGCTCAGATTCGGGAGCTGCAGACACAGGTGGAGGACGTGAAGAAAGAAAAGCAGAGCCTTCAGGAGAAGGTAATTCCTGCCCAGCCCGTAGCACCTGGAGCCGAGCAGCGAGAGCCATCCAGGCGTCCCCTGACCTCTGCGCCCGGCGCACCGCCGGTGCCAGCCAGGGATGCTGTGTTCTGGTCTGAAACCAGATCGAGTCTCTGTCCCTGCCGTACAAAGCCACTTTTCCTTGGTAACACGGTCAGGTTCCTCTTCCTCGTGTGCCGTGCGTGGCCCCAAGTGCAGCACGGTGCAGAAGCCGCTGTTTGCCTGCTGCATGCCCGCAGCCCTGACCCTACGGGCGGGATGGGGCCGGGCCTGGCTGGGGGGCTCTGCCCACCATGACCTTGGGATGGAGAGCCCCGGTTCTCCCTCCTCCCTTTCCGACCTGCTGGGATGGGGCTGACGCCGGGATGGGGCTGACCCCCGGGCGGGTGCCAGTGGGCACCACGCTGCCTCTCCTCTGCGGCTGCATGGACCCTCCTGGAGCGCGTGGGTTTAATTTTAGACACATGAGTAACCCCGTTAACTTAAGTGCTTTACTGGAGCGTAGCTAAGCTGCCCAGGAATCAGAAGCGGGACTCGCTCCCTCCGAGGCGGAGCGGGTGGTGCTTTGGAGATAGGCCGGATAAAAGAAGAGAAATTCCTGTAGTTCTAGTTCAAATACAAAATCTGACCCAAACCCATACCGGGATCACTAAAAGGGCAGTTTGCTTTGGAGATCTCAGTGTAACGGCTGAAAAAACCACCTGGTGCAGGCGGCTTTGCACACAGGGGTCAATTGTGAATTTTTACACCTGCTGCCCTCAAAGACTTTGGGAAGAGAAAAGCAAGAGAGACCCAGGCGAGGGCTGGCTTGCTGGTGCATTTTTCACCCAAAGATGCACCTTGGCGTCAGGCATTTTTTCCTTCGGGAAGCGGAAGGCAATGCTTTTCCATAGCACCCGTCACCATGGGGCCCATGAGTGTTCCCTGGTGCACGTCGCATGGGGCGAGGGGCTGGCGGGGGACCTGGGAAAGGGAGCGGGGGTGCTTGCGTGGGCCGGGGACCGGGGAGGTGCTGACGCAGCCCGTCCTCACCCAGCTGCAGGCAGTGCAGGCGAGAGCAGCGCGCCTGGAGCAGTGCCCGGCCGAGCGCTCCGTCGTCAGCCGGCAGGAAGCCCGTATCCGTGACCTGGAGAGCCAGCTGGACTTCCAGGCCGTGCAGATGAAGCGTTTCGAGGTACCGCCTCTTCGCCGTGCGCCGAGGGGACGCGGAGCTCCAGCCTGCTTGCAAAAGGCCACCGCCTTGGCTTTGCGGGGTGGGAGCACCCGGGGAGGGGTGGGGAGGGAGAGGTGGGCTCTCCAGCCAGCTCTCCCGTGCGTCTGGACAGTCCGAGGAGCGCGTGGCACTGCCGTTAGCTGTACACGCGTCACCGCGGTGCGCAGTGAAAGCTGTCAGTGGGCTCAGTGCTATAAACTGGAGGAATGCACGGTCCCTGCCTCCGGACGCAGAGCACGGTGTGTGTGCATCGGTCACAGCACCTGGTGGGTGTCCCTCTGCCCTGGGACCATCCAGAAGTCAGACACATCACAAAATTTCACTGTTTCCACTGCACGTCTGCCGGGGCCCCACGATATATTTTTGCTGTCGCTTCTTCCCGGAGCTGTGCTGCCCAAACGAGCCCAGCCCAGGGGTAAAGGAAAACCCTCTTGTGCCCCCGAAGCGGCAGCCGGGAGCCTGGGGGGACCTGGTGTGGCCCTGGGGGCTGGCACTGCCCATTGCAGTGTGGGCAGAGCTGGGCACAGGGACAGGCTGAGATCCGCACCCGCTGCAGGCAGCTGCCACCGCGTGCAGGGTTTCAGGGTGATGTTTGATACCATCGGGGTCAGGGAGGGAGCGCTCCCCACATCGCCTGATGCTCGTGGTGAGCGTGGTAACTCCTCACTGCCATCTCCCTTGCTTCACTCTGTGCCCTCCTCCGCAGGTGCTGGTGCTGCGCTTGCGGGACAGCATCATCAAGATGGGTGAGGAGCTGGAGAAGGCAGCCGAGTCGGAGGCGCGGGAGAAGGAGAGCACACGGTACTACCAGAGGAGGATGGAGGAGATGAAGGCTGACATGGATGAGCTGGTGCAGAGGGAGCTGGAGTCCAGCCGCCGGCGTGTGGAGCTGGTAAGGGCATGCTGGCCCCGCAGCCGGGGGGGTCACCGCTCTGTGACCTGCCGAGGGTCCCTGAAAAGTAATTTTCTGCGTGATGCTTGGCGTGCTCTGTGTTTGGAGGTGTAGCTGTCCAGTTTGCTGTTTGCTGGCCCCTGCGCAAGGCTAGCCGCCTTTCCCAGGCCGTTCCCCCACGGGAACTCGCTGGTGTCGGGATGTCGGGCTTGGCTTTGGCAAGTGGAGCTGGGGAGCACGGGGAGGTGCAGCGAACTGCTGGGCATCCTCCCACAGCCCCAAACCCTTGAACCAAAGCTGTTCTCGAGGCACCTCGAGTCTCGTTTTCCCGTAGTGGGGCTGGCAGCCTGGGCAGTCCCTGGGCTCCGTGTTTTGTTCCGAGAAGATGGCTTTGCCTGCTCAGCCCTAGTGCCAGCGCCTCGGCACCCTGCCAGCCCCTGCCAAATACCTCCCCGGCCCACGGCAGCCTGTGAGGTGGTGCCAATGAGCCGCTAACCCGCTCTGCGGGCACAAAGCCCCAACCGGATCAGGAGTACGGCAAAAATAGATTCACCTTCCTCTCACAGCCCTCTACGAGCATCTCTTTTATGTTGTTTTTTTCCCAGTAAACAAAAAGAAAGCCTTGCTTCCAAGCCGTAATTGAAAGATATTGCATTTCTGCTGGCAGCACAGCCGCATTAGAAGCAGTTATTTTATCAATAATCTTTTATTTAACAATCAAGGAGGTTTCAGCATTCATTTCGCCCTGAGGCTGCCAGCCTTTCTGAAAGGAGTGCTGCTTTAGTGTGAGTTATTCCCCATCCCTTCCCTGCGCCGTGAACAGCCTTTGTCCTTGCTCTCCCCCCAAAGCCTACGTGCTTGCGCACACCTCGGGCTGCTGGGACGCCCTCCCCGCTGGGTTGGTGTCATGCCGGCATTGATGCCCTTCAGAACCTGATGTGTTACACTGGGATGCTCTGCTCACGCTGAACCCGCAAGACACGGCTTCGGTTGCTATGATAACCGTGGGTTTATTGCAGCTTTGTTGGAAACGCAATGCGTTGGAACACGGATGCGCTCTGTTAGGATATGGGTGGGTTCTTTAACGCTATTTTTGCATTTGTGCATATACTTTTAGAAGCTTTTTGAATGTTTCCTATGGGAACGATGGGTGCAGCAAGATACTTGGTCTTCTCCCCCAGACCCACCCCGTCAGCCCTGGGTTTCTTGCCGCTGACACGTGGCGGCTGGCCGGGGCTCCGCGAGCCCACCGCGGCGCGGCCGCGCGCAGAGCATCGCGGCGTTCCCCGGGAGCTGAGGCGTTCCCCAGACTGCGTGTGCTCTTAACCAGCGCCTGGATAAAACACGGTGGGCGAGCTGTGATCGCGGAGCCCAGCCGCGCTTGTCGGGCGGCTGGGAGGGCATCAATAGTTAATGGGAAGTCACTTACGGCTCTGCTCCTGCTAAATCCCCCATCAATTATAAATACTGCGTGAATTATTCACTTAGCATTACTTCAGCCATGCTCTGCGCCTCACTGATTTTTTTTAGTTTATTTAAATACACAGTCTCGAGGTTGTGGACTTGCCACGCACTGTCAGGGTTCAGGCGATGCGTTGACGGGAGGAATTCATTGGATGTATAGGGTTAGAAATCCTGTCTGGTTTCCCGGATCCTAGGAGCTGGTGCCTGTGTAGAAGGTATTTTATTCTCACAGCTCGCACTTATCAGTGAGGGAGGCACTGTTCCACCATCCTGCACCTCCAGCCAGGCGCAGGACAGCTGCTTTCACCCCTCCCTCATTCCTGACCCAGCCTCGGGCAGCTGGGAGGCAGAGGCTCCCTCGCGCTGACGGCTTTCGCAGGCGGCAGGGAGAATCCAGCAAGAAGCAGGGGCGGGAGCTGGGGAGCCGGCTGCCAGGCAGATGGCTCTGCCTGATGGATTTTGTAGGAAGAACGGGTTTGGAGCGCTTTCGTTGCAGTGAGGGAGGCGTGTTTTCCAGTGGTGGGGGCAGCACTTGGCTGTCGTCGTCTCTGTCTTTGCTCTGGCTGCGTGTACTGGATTTCCTCCATGGAGCTGTAGCTCCTCTTCCGATAAAACCTGGATGCCAGCCTGCAGCCGCTCCTCGTTTCTTAGCTGCTGACACCCAGAGCTGACAGGCCAGACCCAGCCGCCTGCTCTCCTTGGGCCACGGCGGCAGCTGAGTCACAGCGAGCAGCGAGAGGTGGATTTCCAAATTGGGGTCGGTCCTGGGGAGCTTAGAAACAAGCCCTGGTCTCTTGGCTCATCGTCTACGCACACGCGCTGGTGCTTGTCCCAGTGGAAGCGTCCCGTGGTGAAGCGAGCTGGTGTGGGGAAGGGGGGAGCAGGGGCTGGGGCCGGGCGTGGGGCCGGGGTGCGCAGGGCAGGTGCTGCTGTTGCTGGAAGCCCTGTTCAGGAGCTGGGATGCTGCGTGAGGACCCCATCCCCTGCCTTGCCTCCACCGGGCTGTTTCCACAGAGCTTTCTGGCAGAGCATCTCTCTCCTTACCTGTGGAGAGGGGGGATGCGAGCTGCTAACCCACCAGGATGGACTAATTCCATCTTTTAGAGAGTAATTCTCCCAGTCGGTGCCCAGTAACAGCTGAAAAGCTTAAAGCAGCTCGTGTTTCTGCAGGGGGGTATCTACGGCTGTGCTGCTGCTGCTGGAGCTGCTTCTACAGCTTGGATTTCATGGGAGAAATCAAGAGGCTGCCGGAGGCTGGGATGGGAGCACTGGGATGGGAGCTCCCGAATGGGAGTCCTGGGATCCCTGCTGCCCGCGAGAGCCGGGTGCCTCCCGCCCGCCCGGGGCACCTTGCAGGGATGCCCAGGGAAAAGCAGGGGCTGATCCTGCTGGGATGAGCTGGCCGAGGCGCGTGCCTCCTGCCGCCCCGCGCAGGCAGAGAGCTCTGCCACCCCCAAGCCCCCGCCGCTGCGCGCTGCCTCAAAATCAGGTTTCCTTAGTGAAGCTGTGAAATTCACCAGCACAATAATTAACTATTTTTACTGAAAACTGAAGTACAGGTGTGAAGACGCTCTTCACACTTTTCTCTTTTAAAAAAAGTGAGAGTCACAGTGTAAATAACCTTTTTTCTGGTTCTTACGATGGCAGATCTCCTTTGTAATGCAGCCCTGTTATTGCCACGCCATCCAGCACGCTGGAGCGCTTTGCAGCCTGATCTCTGTCATTTTTTTCTTTTCATTTGCAAGCTTAAAGATGTCTTTGATGCTTCCAGTGAACTTGAGAAGCAGAGCAGGAGCTGTCGGTGCCTCCAGCCCGGAACGCCGCGCTCCCGCCCCAGCAGACCTGCAGCTCCCAGCAGGTCCCAGCCAAACCCTCCGACGTCTCTGTGCCCTGGGCCCCGCGCCGCCCACGCCTGGGTCTTTCCGCGCCGCTCTTGTCCTGAAAAGCTAATGACTTTGGCTAAGCGTAGGGACAATTGTCATCAAGGGGAGCCAGTCCTAAGAGGTGACCTTGGGTGATGAGGAGCTGCGGGTGAGAACTCAGCCGTGCACCTGCTAATGAGGCCTGTGGGACAGCAGCCCTGTGATTTCGGGGTTGCTGTGAAACAGTAAATTCTTTAGGAAAGCATCAGCGCTTGTGGCTGCTCGCAGCAATTACCGGTAACGCTGGTGTTTGCAAGTGCAGAAAAAGCTGCTCCCTCCGTCTCGCTCCAGAATGCGACTGCGGAAATTCTGTCACTTCAAACTTGCTGAAAGCCTGTGAGTTAATTACTTAATTAAAAATAATAATGATAGGCGAACGCTGCAGGTGTACGCTAAATGATTCAAAGAGAAGGAACCCAAATGGGAGTAATTAGCTCGCGCTCCACTTCAGGCGGATGGGTGCTGGCAAAGGTCGTGTTGTGACAGCAGAGCCACAAACAGAAACAGAAGTCGGTGATGAGGACACGGCGCCGCGTGTGCTGTGGTGCTGCCTCCGCATCCTTTGTAGTCCCATAAATTATTTCACTGCTGGTTTTGCTTAGCTCTTTTTAACTTATCTTCAAGTGCTTCTGAGACAAAATTAGATAAAAAAGAAATTCTTAAGAAAAAGAGGTTTTTGGAACCCTTTCCCAGAGAGGCGATGGAAGCAAAGCCAGGCGGTGGAGAGCTGGGGTGGGAGGTGGGGAGCTGCCAGGCTGCGGGGGGCTGGAGCAGCGGCACATCGAGCATCTTTTTCCAGCTGTTGGAAAAGGCCAGTGGCGAACTGCAGGAGGAAGCCCCAGTGATGCTGGGGGCGTGGGGAGCCCCCTGGGAGCTGCCAGCCCCCCTCTCCTCCTGTCCTTGCCCGATGCAGAGCCCACGCATGTCTTGGCCTCTTCCGCCGTGGCGCTGGCTGCCCGCTGCTGTGCCGTGCCGGTGGCCATGCCCTCGCCAACCCCTCGGGTCTGGGTACCCACAGAGGGGCAGCGATATTTCCCCCGGCATCAAATCTCTTCCTTTCTGACTGCTCCTCGCCGTGAGAGCGTGTGGTGCTATGAGAGGGGTGGGTGGGTGGCTGGGGGCTTTGCAGAGGGGCAAACGCAGGGAAAGGTAGCCGGGAGGCCAGCCTTGCTGCTGAGCACTCAGCTCTGATGCTCGCAGGAGGAATTAAATTTTTTTACAGCGTAACTCATGTTGTCAGGGTCTTTCCAGCGCGGATGTGCGGCACCATCAGCATCCCCCTGTGAGCCCCCCGGGCGATGGCTGCGAGCACCAGCGTCTCGCTGTGGGTTGGCTCCGTGCTGACCAGCGCCTAGCGAGTGCCCGTCACCCTTGTCTCGAGAGAGCCCCGAATCCAGGCTCCCTGTCAGCACAAATGAACCTCAGCTCTCTAAAATAAATAGTTTTGACCTGCCAGCGGGCTGGTGCCGTCAGGTTTTGGGAGTGCTGTGCTCTGGAGTGATCCGCCTGCCGATACGCTGCGAGTGGGAGAACCGAGTTTGGAAACGCGTGCAAAACCAGGCAGAGCATATATTTTATTTATTGATTATAAAATATACATCAGCCGAGGTTTCCGAGCGGGTCAGGCTGGATTCTGCTGTGCGCGGCTGACTGGTTTGGTGGAAGGAGCTGGATCTGCCGGTGTCACCGGGGACTGGGATGTAAGGCTCAGAGGGAGCAAAGAGGCAGCGATGCTTGGGCTTCACCTGGGTGAGGATGTAAACCTCAGAGCATTGCCGTTCAAAGGGAAATGCCTCTTGCACTTACATTTAGATTGAAACAACCGTTTCGAAGGTGTCTAACGGCTCCCTGGGTCAGCAGCAGCCGGGTGCTAGGGCCGTTCTTCTCGGTTTGTATTATGAAGATAGGTTTTTTGCATTTGAAATGTAATTATATTGACATAATTATTCCCTTCCTTGAGACAATTGTATGGTACAGAGTAAAACATAAAGTGTGTCCGTGCACAAGATGTGGGATCAAGTGCTGGGATGGATGGGACGCGGAGTCCGCAGGCTCGTCCCCACCGCAGCGCTGTCATTACGAGCACAGGGCTGATCGGCTTCACTGCTCTGTGGCTTTGTAAGCACCAGCTTTTCTGTTTTGTGCCGATTTGAGCCCAACATGCTGAGCAGCACATTAACTCGGCGTGTTTCACCTCGCTCTGCCCCTGGCCCGGCCGTGGCTCTGCTGGCCTCCTCCTCCTCCTCGCTGGCTGCAGCATCCCTGGGCGCTGTGGAGGCGCTGAGCCCGTGCTGAAAGGCAGGGCGCAGGAATCGAGCAGTACCGTTTCTCTTCCCCGCATCTTCCTGCGGCAGATTCGTATCACCAGCGTTCACTTTGCAGAAACGCCTGAGCCCTGCGAGCTAAAATTGACTTTCTGCACAGGCTCGTGCAAGTCACCCAGCGCAGAGCCGGTGGAGCAGCCCTGGTTGCTTCCTGGACATGACTGGCACTTTCCTCTGGGTTTGATCAGCCTGGGTACCCGGGGCCATGGTGGTGGTCGTGGTACCTGTGCTGGAATGAGTGCTTTAGCAGCATCACTGTGCTCGAGCACTGTCAGCTCTCCTCAGGAAACGGGTATTTTCAGGCTTAAGTTCACATTGCCGCTCGGGTGGCGTGCGGGCACAGGACCCCCAGTCACCCTGGCGCCCTGCGCAGCCGCGTCCCGAGGCCAGCACTCCTCCCTGCCCCGCAGCATGGGTGCCATGGACTGTGGGTACCTGGGGGAACCCCAGCAGCCGCCGGGACGTGCTGCTTGCTGCTTTTGTAGCCGTACCCAGGGGATTTTGTTTGTTGGAGGAAGCGGGGTCGGGGTGCCGGGGGGCTGCACGCTGCTCCGTGCCCGGCCGCCTCCCTGCCACTCGCTGTCAGGTTAATAACAGCAGAACGGAGGGAAGGCATTAAATGCAGCCACTGAACTCTGTTTGATTTGCGCTGCATCCCGGAGCTGAGGAACGCGTTCCACAGAGGCTCTTATCGGGCGCTTTGAAGGGCTGAACGTTTTACCCAGCGGCTGCTGCGCTGCCTGCCCTGGCAGTTGCAAATCACCGAGTACAGGCGCGTAGCTGGCCGCAGCTCAGGGTCTTCTGCTCTCAGGGTCAGCATTTCGCCACGTGCCCCCTCTGCCTGCGGGATCAGCCGTGGCGCGGGGACCATCTCCGCTGCCCAGGCAGTGAGCCGTCCCCGCACGACTCCGACGTCGCGTTTCCAGAAGCACCTGTGATGCCGTGCATCCTGAACTGGGCTATTTCTTCACATGTTTTCCTGAACCGAAATGCTCTTCCCCTCGGGCCCGTGCACCCGGTGATCCCAGGGCTTTCATTATTTACCCTGACAGTCCGCCGGCTCCTGCGCCGCGGCCTGTCGCAGCCCGTGCTGCAAATCATCCCTCACCTTGTCCCCGCCGAGATGGCAATTTTACAGCTGGCAGCTTCCATCACGTTGAATTTGCAGCTCACGCTTGCTCTCCTCCCCTCTCTGCCGTGTGATGGTTTAGCAAACGGCAGGAAGATTTCCTGCCCGGCTGAAAGGGCTCGGAATCCGATGAGCAGGGTGGTGCAGGCAGCGCCGGGTTGGTGTCCTCGGTGTGCCGCGAGGCAGCCTGGCCACCGGCGATGCTGGGTCTGCAGAGCTGCTCATCCGACTTTTCCTCCCTGCAGTTTAAATTATGAACTGGGTTTCTGGTGTTCTTACCAGCTGTGGCATTTCTGGAAAGCGCTTTGCTTCCAAGCAGGTGTGTGGGAGTGGAGGAGCAGCCCCGAAACGCCCGGGAGCATCCCTGCACTCTCTGCCCTGCTCCTTCCCTGGACACCCGCTGCTTTTACCTGTTCCGTGCAGGGCAGGGGGGTTGACATTTCGTGTCAGAGTTACCCACCTGGTGTATTGGCAGTAATTTTGGTTTAGCAGAATGGTGTGCTGCCGTCACAGCTTGTGCACGCAGCCATTGTGCTGTACCCGCACCGCTGCTCAGGGCGATGCCCGTCCCCAGGCTCCGTACGCTCGCCGCCGCGGCGCCGGCCATCCCCAGCTGCAGGAGGGGACGCGTGGGTTCTGAAGCCAGCTCGGGCCCGTTGCTCTCTTCAACGTTTGCTTTATGACGTGTCCAGGTTTTACACTCTGTGCTGGGCTGAGCCACGGGAATGTTTCCCCCACGCGGGTCTGGCTGGCGCAGGGAGACGTTGCTCTCTATTAATGATCTATATTAATGAATATAACGTACAATGATTAATTGTGCATTCTGCTGGTGCCCTGGTGCTGCCGCGTGATGAAAACCAAGGTCGTCCGGCGTTAAGCTCAGTTTCCCCACGGTAATCACTGGTGGATCCTTACGTTCTACTCTGTGCTGGGGATTTTGGGCTCGCCTCTTCCAAGCCTTTTTTCCGTTGTGGGGGATGTTGGTCTGTCACAGAGAGGTTCAACTTGGTTTGTTCCTCTCCTTGTGTAAGACAGTTTGTGTTTTCAAGCTCTTGCACGTGCAGCAGGGTGCAGCGGCAGGTAGCGAGCCCTGGCAGGGCACGGAGGGTGTCGGGGCGGGGGAGCGTCCGCAGCCACCTTGCCATGCGGTTCGGGGTGCCGCAGCGGGGTGCAGGCGCTAACCCGCTGCTGTCCCCTGCGCAGGAGCAGCAGCTGGCGGAGCTGGCGGCGGTGCGGCAGGTTCTGCAGGCGGACCTGGGGACCTCCATCCGACGCATCGCCGATCTGCAGGTGGCCCTGGAGGAGCTGCGGTCCAGCGATGAGAGTGATGCTGAGAGGTGAGGCGAGGCGCTGGGGGGCTGGCAGGGGGGCATGGGGGCTGGGGAGCTGCAGAGGGGCAGGCTCAGATGCTTTGTGGTGGAGGAGGATGCTGCAGGGCAAAGCCAGGGTGGCTGTAGCTGCACATCTGCATCCTCGCATGTTTTTGCTGCAGTGGCACGTATTTATGGACACAGAAATCCATGAATCCATGTTAATGAAAGGTTTCATGAAAAAGTGAAAATCGCCTTTAAAATCACAGTGTGGCCTACCTTACAGCAAGCACGAAGGGTGGAAACAGCCCCGTTTGCAGAGCAAGCTCCAGCCCTAGCAGCATGGTGAGCTGCCACGTGTTAGTGGGTGCCCCAGCTCTGGGTTTGCTGGTTGAAAATCCTGCACTTTGATCAGGCACAGGAGCTGGGGGACCAGTGGGGCTGGGCGGATTGCGTGGAATATTTTACTAGGAAAAAATGGGGAAAAAGATTCCAGTGAATTTTTCAAGTGTTATTTCTGCAGCCCTCCAATTTTCCCCTCTGCTACACTGCTAAATAGACACTGTGAGAAATGATAATAAAAATAGATAAATGCATTTAAAAAAAAAAAAAAAAGCAGAGATGTGCTTGTCAGCATGCCACAAGAAAAGCTTTTCTTTATGTGGTGATTAAACCAGAGAAGGGTGAGATAGAAACCGCGAGCTCAGAAATTCACTCCTTCGTAAATCCAAAGTGATTTCCAATACAATTGGCACGTTAGCGGGAGGCGAGAAGCGCTTCCTGGCAGGGCCATCCGCAGCGGCTGCGCGCAGGGAAAACCGCTGTGCTTTGCTCGCTGCCCTCCGCCAGCGCGGTGCCGCGGTCCCTGCTCGGCTCTGCTCGGGCACGTGCGGGGGTGCTTGGCTCAGGCAAAGCCCTACCGGAGCAGCAGGCTTTGGGACGTCGGTTTGGGAAGTTTTCCATCTCACTGAACTCATGCAGTGGCTTCGGGAGCCGTGCGAGCTGTCGGCTGACTCTCTCTTTTTGCCCCTTGCAGCGTGCTGACGACGCGGGAGTCGCTCTGCTCCAGGAGAGAGACGTGAGTGAGCCCCGGGGTCACGCAATGGGTTTTGGACACCAGCTGCCCACCGACGCACCGCGCTCCGCTCAGGCGGGCTTTCGCACGCGCTGGCTTTGCGTACCCCGCTGTCTCTGTGCACCTGCTTGCTCTCCCAGGAGCTCGCTCTGTTAAAGCGGGCAGGGTGCTCACCATGGCTCTGCCACTGCAGCTCTGGTCCTGGGGCACTGCGGGCAGCGGCGGGGTTTCCGCTCTCGGCAGGCTGCAGGGCGCTTACAAAAGCATGAGGGACACAGTTCATGTTGGCAGCAGTGGCACAAGGATTGGGTTACCTGGAAAGGTTGGTTTGATCTGTGCCAATGCCACGAGACAGCCAGAGCAGAGCCCACCAGCCGGAGCTGCCGTTGCTGGAGCTGGGCAGGAGTCCTGCGTCTGCGCCTGGCCTCACCCTTGCCTGTGCTCCAGGGCCCCGTCCCCGTGCCACCGGCCCTTCTGCTCACGCTCACAGAGCTAACGGGGTCTTGTCTCTCCCCGCAGGGATGCCTGCTCCAGCGTCGGCTCCACGCTCAGTCTGGAGCCTGCAGAAAGCATCAAGTCCTGGCCGGGGTCGTCTGCTGGCTGGTCTTCCCCGGCGGGCACCAGCGTGGCTGGGAGCATCTCGGCGCAGTCCGTCGGCAGCCGCAGCACCCAGGGCTCGAGGTAAGGGACCCCTGGCCCATGCCAGGCACGGGGAGCCACAGCTTTCCTCCAGGGAATCCGCAGGCGCCAGCTCCAGCATCTCGCAGATGCATGGAGAGCAGAAAAATGTCTCGCCGCGGTCAGCCGTCACACAGGTGTTTTAAACCTGCAGCGCCCGCAGCTGCCGGGGCCAGGGAAGCCCCCTCGGCCCATCGCGGGGTGCTGCGGACACGGGCCTGGGGACAGCGGGCGCTTGGGCTGCGCTGCTCTCGGAATGTGTGGAAAGGAGCTCGGGGGGACCCGTGGTGTTTAAGGTCAAAACATCAAATCGAGGAAGGTAGTCGCTGCCACGCCGGGATCAGAGAAATGCTAGATGAAAGTCGCTACATCAAAAACATGCTTGAAGCAGCCTAATATCCCTTGATGTATTCTCCAGAGATAATTTAAAGAGGCGATGCAACCTATTTGAGGATTTGTATGCCATATGCTCGCCTTTCGCTGCTGAGGAAACAGTATGCATTTCTACAGTTCTAATATAAAATATGTTAATTTTTGACAGTAATGCTAATGGGCTGCGAGGGAGCTGGAGAGCGGCCCAAGCACTTGTGTGGCCAAACTCGGCTTGGCTCCCGCAGCGCTGGCCTGGGGCGCCCGGCCCGAATCGGGGCCACGCCAGGCTGCTGGTCAGAGGGACCCTCCACCCTGGAGACAACCCCTCGTTTTGTGGCTGTCCCCAGCCCGCAGGGGTGCAGACAAAGCTATTCCTTGTGTCTGACGTGTGATGTGATTGTATGGGTTGAGTTTTGGAGAGCCCTGGAAGTTGGGGTGGCTGTGGCTCAGGAGGGACGTGGTGGGGACAGAGGTGGGCGTCCGGTCTCCGTGGGGGCTTGGGAGAGCAGAGATGGAGCTCTGACAGGGTTTGCACGTTTCATGGCAGACATCAGTATTGCACTCCCTGCTCCGATTCTGGTGAGACCTGTCCCCGATGTGTTCCCCTGCTTTGTGCAGTAAAACAACCGTTGCCAGGATTAATTTTCGGAAGAGCAAGGCCGCTGGCAGCGGGCAGCTCAGGCGTGCCAAGTGGTGTGAAGCGGCCCGTTGCTGATGCAAGGCAGAGCCGTCGGGCAGGGCGGGGGCCTGCAGGGATGTGGTGATGGATGGGAGCCCTGGGAGCAGCCGGCCGAGCCGGCTGGGATCCCGCAGCCCACCCCAGCACCCACCAGTAAATTAACTCCTCCGTGCTGCTTAGGAGTCTTTGGTCCCAATGACCCAGCTCTGATCCTTCATGAACAGCAGCAAATCAGGAGTTGTGGCTAACGCCACGTTTCTGAGCTGAAAGACACTGAATTTGTGATAAAAAGGCAGGCTTGTAGGCTGGACCGGCTATGACAACCTGCCTCCGTCCCCGCAGTCACGGAGAAGGGGACTGCAAATCCCAGTGTCGTAGCCGTGTCCGGCTTAGCTCATGTAAGATGGAAATGTTAGAGGAGGCGATATGAAATGCAAAGGAACAGACGACGAGACTGTAAGGTAATAAAAATGAGATCAGCGAAACGAGCTCTTCCTTATTAAGATTCCTTTGTCTTACACAAGCACCCAGTAATGAAAAATGAATCCTGCTCAGCACTACATGTGGGATATTTCCTGCGCAGCCAGCTGCCGAAGCCAGCGGAAAGCAGGGAGGCTGTCATTGTCAGCGCAGTGTGCGGGACGGAGAGATTTGATTAACGTTGCCGTTAATTCTCTGCTGTTTGAATGCTGGTACAAAGTGTTGGCCAGCGGGCTAAGCCTCCATCAACGCAGCACATTACTGTTGGGATGAATCTCAGGTGGTTTTTTTTTTTTTTTCTTAGGAAGGCAATTCAAAACTTTACGCATTTTTTTCTGCCCCTTGCTGGGCAGGCTGGGAGAGGGGCTGATCCTGAGGTGGGGGGACCCTCTCAGCTCCCGCATCCCGTGGCACCACGGCATCCACAGCCCCACGTCCCAGGGCCGGTGGGGACCCGCCACGTTTATTTTTAAACACTGTCATGTCAAAAGCACATCATTACATGGGGAACTGGGAGCAATTCTGTAGATGACGGCGTGACAAGAAAATCCTCTTCTGACAGAAATTAGGCCAGTCTCTCTTCGCTCCCTGAAATGGAGTTCTGGTGGCTTTATTTATGAGCTCCCAGGAAAAGCATCCGAGCCACACTTGCATCCCTGGTCATGTGTTGCGATGCAAGTGTGGATTTTATTGTATAAATTATTTCAACTAGCATAATTGTAATCATGTTAATTGCTATGTAATCTTCGCTAATTATTGTTGTCTGTCATTTGCTTTGGTGCGAACGGCATATTGCAGAACTGCCTTTGGCATGCAGATGCCTTCCGAGTTCTGCGTCGCGCCCCGCGTGTGCCTTGGGCCGGGGAAAATCGCTGCTGAGGCGGAGGCGCAGAGCGGCGGTTGGCGCGGCGGCTGCGGCTCATTGCCACGGGCAGGGAGGCTTGGGGACAGCCGGGAGAAGACAAGCCATGATTTTGGGATGGGGGTTTGTGGGAGCCATCTGGGTGTGGTCAAAGGAAGACACAATGAGGACAGGATGGGAAGTGATAATGGGTTTTGCTGGAAGGACCTGAGCATTTCAGGTGCTGGAAAGCAAGAGGAAAAGCATCAGAAGTGGAGAAATCCCTGCAGTGTTTCCCTGGGACCCCGAGGGCGGCGGGGCTTCGGAATCCTTCCAGCCTGGGAGCTGGAGGAACAGCGCTGTGTTTGCGGCTCTCACCCCATTTAAGGCTCTGAAGATGTTAACAAAACCAGTAACTGTCCGTCATGCTGAATGGGACAATAAATAGCGGCGCGTGAGCCATCCGTGTTCGCAGTCCGTTAGCGTTTCTCTCCTCTCCAGCTCGCTTTTATGTCGATCTTAAAAACCGAAGGAAAATACTGAGGCTGGCTGTTTAATTTATGAAAGCTGGCTGTGTAGCAGCCTGTTTGCAGTATTAACTGGGACCATAGAGAGTGATTGGAGCAATTTCCATACAAATTCTCTTGAAAGGATTACTCCAGCTATTTAGGTAAGGTGCACTTTAGGCTCCTAAGAACCAGCATTATCGCAACGTCTCCAGCTATTCATTGGCTGTGCGGCTTCACAGGGCGAGCGCAGCGGCGCGGGGCAGCGCTGGAGGTTGCTGTGTTGCAGGGAGGTTAAATCTCTGGCTAATTCATTTTGTGTTGGATTATCAAATGGTTTGGGCCCATTTAGTGAGCCGTAGGCACACGGCACGGCGGTGAATGCTGGAGCCAGGGCTGTGCTGGCGGGCGCCGGGGTCCTGGAGCTGCTCCGTTACCCCATCACTGCTGCCATCACTTGCATTTCCCAGCCATGGAGTTTATCTTGGCATGTAAATTATTTCACGGGTCAGCGGCGCCTGGTCCGAACGGTCCCGCGCGGTGGCTGGATTATCCGCTCTCACCCCGTTCCCATGGCAACCCCCACATTCCCGGGGCAGGATGCTTCATTACCGGCAATATAAAACTTGACCACTGCTCCCGCGCCTCGAAGGCTGCTGGCCTCCCAGAGATGTATTTATAGTTAGGTTCTGCTGCTTTGCTCTACCCTTTGCTCTCTTTTCCCTTCTTCCTTTCCTGCTCAGACAAACTCGCGTCCTGGCATCCTCACGACAGCCAATCCCAGGCCCCCGTAGCTGAGCGATGCCCGGGGTATCCGGAGCGGGGATAATGCCCCGGCAGCTGCCAGCGCTGGGCGCAGCCTTTGTCAAAAGGCATTGCTCGCATCACCCCGGCTCACCGGCAAGTGCCGGCACGTGAGCAGCATGTAGACAGCAACCGGCTACCGCTGATCTGAGGCGATGTGCCATGGAGAGGCACAGTGCAGCCCTGTGAGCGCTGGCTTTGCTTCAGCTGTGTCCTGGCAAAGAGGTCCTTTGCCCTTTCCTACAGTGGGACGGGCAGAAAACCCAGCTTTTCAGCCCCAAGCCAACGTGGGTGCTTGCGGGGGATTTAAGGTGTCACAGTGGGGGCTCAGTGTTGGCAGTGACACCGAGCCCATCAGTGATCGCAGCTCCTGCCCATCTCCTGCATCAGCCGCGCAGGGAAGGGGACAGGCTTGGTGCAGGGAAGCACGTGCAGGATCCGGCCACTTGGAAGGGATTTCGGCAGCTGAACAGGCACCACATCAGCATCCCGCAGTGCCTAAGGAGATGCTCCCATGCTCCTGTCCCGGCAGAGTGGGTGCTCAGCGCCATCGAACGCTTTGGTGAGGGACTGGCAGGGTCTGGGGGATGGCAGGACCATCCCCTGGTCCTGCCGCGCTGAGCCGATGCCGTTCCCAATCTGGCACTGTGTTCTGGCTAAACCAACCCCGCAGCCTGTCCGTCAGCCCGCGGGCGAGGACTGTGTGCTCCGGGGCCAGGGTCCCGCTGGACCAGTGGCTGGTACAGCTCCTCTTTGGCAAGCAGAGGTGGAGCCCCCGTGGTGCCTGTGTTCGCATCAGCTCCCGTTTGCAGGGTGAGGTCCCGTCCCCACACATCGCTCCCATCAGTCGCTATTCCATGAGCAGCCCCTGCCCAGGCCTCTTGCAGTTCGCAATCGTTTTCCCTCCCCAGCAGCAACCTGGGTGAAACATACCCTGCCCAACGTTAAGATGCTTTCAGGGTTTCATAAAATTTTAGTGAATAATCTTTGGCTTTGACAGAAATAAAATAAATCCAACATATGGCTAAAATCTGTCAAGGAAAAAGGACATTTGGAGGTATGTGCTGGTTTGGCAGAGCTAAAGGCGGTCTCGCCACACACCCTGCGCTGTGGATGTAGCCGAGTTGGCTGGCTTTGAGGTATTTAAGATAAAATCCTTGGGCATTGCCCAACTGCTCGGTGCAGCAGCGGGAGGCTATTCTGAGACTGCCAGGCTTTTCGCTGCTCAGCCTTGTCCTTGCTGAATGACATTACGGTCACTGGAAATCACGCAGCTTAAACTAACGCCAGTGTCTCCTCTTTAGGGTGGGCAGAGACACCAAGGACCCAGCACCGAGCCGGCCGCCTTCTTCCCGGAGCACTGCCAGGTCCAGCGATGCCGTGGATGCGGGCAGGATGGCAGGGCCCTTGCTTGGTGCCAGAAGACAGGAATACGGCAAACTTCCGGCAGAAGAAGAAGAGCCGGAGAGCCTGAAAAAGCCCGCGGAGAGGCTGGGAGAGACGTCCCCGTCGGTGCTGCGGCGCAGGGCCTCCCCTGCCCCGGACGGGAGGTTCCCCAGCGCGCTGTCTCCCACGGCGCCGAGGAGGAGAGGGCTCTCTCCAGCGCCCAGCTCGTCGGCCGCCCTCTCCGAGTACGTGGAGGAGCTGCGGCGGCAGCAGGGAGCTGAGCGGGAGCAGGGCCGCCCGGCGCTGGGAGATACCTCTCCCCTCCCCATTTACCGCACCACCGGGGCCGCAGCCCTGCGGCGCTGCCGGGCTTTCCCAGCGGCAGAGGATTCCCCAGGGAAGCTGGGTGGGAATCAGCCGGAGGAAGGCAAAGGAGCAGGTGCCAGCCTCGTGCGCTTGTCCAGCCTGCAGAGCATGGCCTCAGAGCCAGCCGAACCGGCACGCTCGCCGGCGCTGAAAAGAGCATCAAAGTTTGGCTCCTACGACTCCCTCCTGCAAAACCTTGACAGCTCTGGCTGCCGGCCGAGCTCTCCGGCTGCAGGGATGGAGGCGATGGGCGTGCTGCGACCCGGTTCCTGGAGAAGCTACCTGGAGCCGTCACTGGAAGACGCGGAGGTGGGAAGGGGCTCTGGGGGGCTCCTGGGCTCACCATCCAGCGACGGGCTGGGTGAGGGGAAGGGCAGCGACCCCTTCACATGGCGAATACCCACGCTTAACTATGAGAGGAGAACCAACGTCGACTTCGACGACTTCCTCCCGGCCATTCGCAAGTCCCGCTCCACCAGCAGCCTGGCCAAGCCCGGGAGGGACAGAAAGGACGGCCACCGGCCCCTCACCGTCCGCTTCCAGGATGAGGCCATAGCGGCTGGCTCGGCATCCTCCGAGACAAAGGGCACAGCCAAGCGCAGCCTGGCACCCCGAGACGACCCCGGGGACCTCTCTGACTCCTCCTCATCCTCCGGCTCCGTCCTCTCCTCCCGGAGTGCTGACAGCATCAAGCGCCAGCCACGGCCCCAGAGAGGGGACGGAGAGGGGTCCAGCGGCAAAGCCGGCACCCAGAGCAGCGGGGCAAGCGGCCGGGTGGAGGCAGAGGGGAAGGAAGACGACGTCAGCAGCATCATGAGGAAGTACCTGGGAAAGGACTAAGGTATCCGTGCCGAGCCGCTGCTGCTCCGGCCCCTGCGGTGCCTGTGCTGATGCCGTGGGGCGTGTGGGGACAGGGTGCGGCGGCTGTCCCCAAGCTTACCCTGGCACACCAGAGCGGGGGAGGCACTGGCCCAGCGTCAGCCCCAGTGCCCGGCTGTGCTCCCCCAGGATCGTGCCAGGGGTTGCCCGCGGGGTGTGTGGCACCGGGGGTGGTACTCCCTTGCCCTCTCCTTGCTCCCTTCAGAGCTGCAGGGGGGTGGGCAATGGGGATGCTGCCGGTGCCAGCCCCAGGGCTGAACTCACAAACTGCTGTGGGGGGACGTGGGAGGAGGGGTTCCTGCCTGGACCCGGGACACTTCCCCCAGCCAGCAACTGCTCCAACAGCCGCTTGCCTCCAATTTCCGTATCGCAACTGACACCTCGGGAATTAGGATTTATTGCTGCAATCCAGGTTTGAAAGCAAAGTCTCTAATGAATGCGCCACAACTGTAATTAAGTGTTTAAAATAGATTAGAAAAACATTTTGTAAAACCATTGCCTTTAGACTAACTTACTGGATGTCAAGCTGTGACCAAACTGACGAAGCCAACGCAGGGAGGGAGCGCGTGTTAATAAAACATTTCTTTCCAGGAGGCCCCATTTGCATAATGAAACGTCCCACTTTCTCCAGCCTCCGTTCCGATAAACCCCAGCAACTGGCCTTGGTGCCGCGCGAACCCTTCCCCGCTCCTTCTGCAGAGTCCGATGGAGACATGGCATCGCGGCGGGGGCTGGAAGCGCCTCCCCCGAAGTCACGAGATGGTTTTACGGATGATGAGACGTTTGTTTGTTTGTTTGTTTTTAAACATACCGTGGTTTCTTGCTGCTCCTGCCCTGTTTCCCGTCGCCGCAGCTTTGCTCGGGGCCAGCCGCCGGGACGAGGGACTCTTGTTCTCCTGACTCAGGAGTTGGTGCTGTCATTAAAACCCAGCGGCTGCCGCAGACGCCGGGTAACGTGCCACACGGCAAAGCGCTGCAGGAACCCCAGAACCCAGATGGTGCAGCCCAGATGTCTCACCCCACGTCGCGTGCCTCAAAAATCACCCGAAGGGCGCTTTTGGGTCTCGGCGTGACAACAGCACCAGCGGAGCCTGTGGGTCGGTCAAAGCGAGCCGCACATTGCAGAACACCTCTCTCCATGTGCTTTGATTTATTTAGTTTCCAGAGGCTGAGACTTTCTAACTCTGTAGATACTTGAAGACAGATCCGCCCGTGGTTTCATGGCTCCCGCCTCTCTGGGACGTCTGGGCGCATCCCGCCGGCATGCGAGGCAGCGCTGCGGCGCGTGTGGCAACGAGAGGCTGTGATCAGATGTCTGCTTGGTTTTTACACAATAAAATATTTGTTTATTTGACATGAGCCTCTGCTTGTCTTGCCTTTCCTTGCAGCGGCAGCAGCGTGGCGCAGAGCCGCGCACTCCTCATGCCTGCGGGCTTCTTGCCTGAGCCCCTCCATCCCCCCCATCTCACCACTCTCACAAAAAGCTCATTTTCAGCCTCAACCCTCTTTCCTAGAAGAGATCCAAACATACTTGTTGATCGGAGGTCTGTGGTAAAATTATACGAGGTACCTGAACAGATCTCTCCTTTCATCAGTGATTTCTAATTTGCTTGAGTGGGATGCTTGCACCAATTTGCACCCCCTTGCCGGCTCCTCCGGGGGGCCGCAGAGCAGCGGCGGCTCAGAAGGGCAAATTGGGCAGTGTTCAGCCTTTTGGATTCTTCGCATTCGTTTCTAATTTAAAGCAAAGCCTGGCAGCGAGAGGCGTTTGCCTTGTGCGATAACGTGGTGCTTGAAGCCCAGGGTGGGTGGGTGACCCCGGGCTGCTCATCGCTGCACATCTTGCCGCACATCTCGCTCCCCGGATGGATTTCACGCTCCTGAGGGCTGGGACAGGGATGGGCATCTCCTGGGGTGGGATCAGACCTTGACGGTGAGAAAAACACCGCGCGCCAAGGCCCAGCACGGCTGCAGGGGCTCTGCGTTACCAAACCTTCGCAAGTGCAGTGGCAATGATTTATTCCAGGTGCAAGGATTTATTTCAGATGTTTATCCGGACATGCACCCCGCTTTGGGAAGCACGGGGCCGGCTTCCACCACCGCAGCGCGTTCACAGGCTCCCTGTGGAGCTGACTGGTGGCACCGGATTCCCTGAGCACGGTCGGTTCTGTCGGAGCTCAGCACAACCCTGGTAAGAAAGCAAGCGTACATTTCTAAAATATTTTTTTTTTTTTTCCCTTGAAACTGGGAAACTGCAGTGCGCTGTTCCATCACTGCTGTCCCTGTAATCTCACAAATTAAGTGACAGGCAGCTTCTCCCCAGCTCTCTCTGCATAAAGTATGGACTCAAAGAAAAAAATAGTTTACAGAAATCCTGCACTCCCTTCTGTGCTTTCAGATGAAAAAAGAAAAATCACAGATTGTGTCATTTGGAAGAGAGATCTTCATGGTCTGCCCCTCCAACTTGTCTGGAATTTTTTAATAATAAATTTGAACGAACAGTTCAGGGAAAAAAAAAAAATCTTATAATGTAACACCAGCTGAGCTGGGCAGGAATGGGAATTTTTTCCCAAGGAACCTCTTGGCCTGAGTGACGCTGACACTGCCCTCGCCCCGGGAAGGGCTGCGGAGGGAGGGTGCCTGTTTGGGTGGGCAGGGGCACCCAGCCCCCCTGCCAGGATCCTGGCCCCGCTCCGTGGCGGCACCACCGCGGTGGAGCCTGACCTGCAGCCGCTGGCTGGATGAGGCGCGGGCTTGCAGTTCATTTTTAATGGAATCTCAAAAACTGCTGCGTGAATTGCTCGTTATTGGGTGGCTGTAGCAAAGTGATTGCTCTGACACCGAGCCTTTGATTTAGCGTTACGACAGCCGTGGGTTTCCAGAACATGAAGCTGTTACTACTTCAACTTGAAAAGAAAAGCAGATTTGTGTGTAACACACCGACTTCTTTTTTTTCCCTTTTGCTTTGCAGGACACAAAGGAAATTGCTCTGTCACTTGAAAGGGCCCTGCACATCCTTCAACAACAGAGCAGGGAGAAAAATGATGCTTGGACCGGAGCTGTTCAGGCCGAGCCCAGAGCACTGAGTGCCCTTGAAGCAGCCGGAGCAGGAGAGCGGGGTGATGCTCGCGGGCGGGGGAAGGAGCCGTCCGTCAGCGCTGGCCAGCAATAAATACTGCGCGGGTGGGAAAATGCCTGGGAACCCATGGCCGGGTCAGCAAGCCCAGAACCGCAGCAGCTTATCACTGGAGTAGGAGGACAAGGGTTATTCCCTTCGCCCCTCTGTTTTACCCCCGTTTACCCACTGTCAGCACAAGAGGGATGGTGCCCGTGGGGAGGAAAGCTCGGCTTTGGGAAGGGCAACGTGCCCGTGGGGTGGGTTTTGCTGCCGAGGTGCAAACATTGCCAGCCCGGCTCAATGCCTGGCACCCACAGGATGTCCATGCTGCCCTCAGAGACAGGAAGGTGCCCCTGCGGCCGGCGGCCATCCCCCCCACCCCAAGCACACCCCAGAGCCTGGATCAGGACCCTCAGTCCCCCACAGCAGCTGGCTGCCCTTGTCCCACTCGAGAAAGACAAACAGCGTAGGGGGAAACATCTCCCCATCAGACAGAGGACCACCCAGTAACCCAGGCTGCCAAGATTCCAGTTAGCATAATTAAAGCATGCTCTTTCCTCCCAATTGATGTGCCTTTGGAGAGCCTTCATCAGCGAATCGATCTCTGCAAAGGGCTCCTTCGCTTGCAAGGCGCTCATCATCCAGGGCTGAGAGTGTCCAGAGCCGTCCCGGCACTGACGGCAGCGCTCCTGAGCCCGCACCGGCTGTTCTGCGGGCAGGGGCTTCCTTCGGCACGTCACAGCCGGAACCGATGGAGAAGGGAACGCCGGAGTGGGCGAGCCAGGTGGAATCCTGCGCTGCCCGGTGCACATCACCAGGCCAGGAGTGCCGGTCCCTGCTACGGCGGGGTGCAGCTGGTGACCCCCCCCACCGCCTCCTGCTCGGTGCCGGTGCAGGAGCTGGGTATCGGGGCAATGCTTCATGGTCCCCTCCAATGCTCGCAGGGAAGGCAGGAACCTCATTTATCATACGTCCAGGTTTATTAGCTGGGTGTAAGCCTCTTCCCAACCAAATAAGCTGGTTTTCCTGGTGCCTGTGTCTGGAAACACCCTGCTTTGATTCGTAATCCTGCTCAGCGGGACGGCAGGCACGGGGCAGTGCCCGTCCTCACCACATCCCTCCTGGGGACAGGACCTGGCAGGGCGGGTGGCTGCGGCAGCTGGGAGGGGAGTGTTGGGCTCCTGCCCCACATCCATGGGATTCAGTTTCACACCTTTTGGATGCAGGGAGTTAACTCCCGACTGCTACCATGCATGGAGCCTCTCTGCCACGTAAATGTGTCCCTTCCAAAAGGGAGATATCATTGAAATTATTCTTCCTGTGGGTGGTTCAACAGGCGTGGAAGCCTCCGCTTGCTCTCCTCAGCGTTTGCCGGTGTGGCTGGTCTTGCACTGAGGGTCTCGTGCTTGGCGGCTCTGATGGCAGCCAGGCCCACCTCCGTTACACAGATTTGCTGGTGACCTTCAAACAGGCTTGGGCTGGGGAATTTGCTCTGTGAAGAGATGAGCCAAGCCTTTGTTGGCACAGCAGAGCTGACGGAAAAGGAAAATAGCCCAGACTTGCCAAAGCCGTGCAGCCGGGGCCATGTGTGCTCCCGGCATGGATGGAGCTCAGGTATGGTGCCCCCATGCTGTGTGGGACCTCCAAGGGTAATGTCCAGCCCCATGTCCCTGCCAGTAGTGGGACCGGCAATGCCACCCTCTACCCCTGCCCGGAGCATCCTCCCAGCGCCCTGGGATGGGGACCGGCGGGGAGGAAGGCTGCCCAGGCTCCGGCAGCCATCCCTGCCGGGTGGCATCACCTTGGGCTGCGGGACGGCGGCAGGGTTTGTGCTGCCTTTCTCCCCAGCTCCGGGCTGAGCGCCCGCAGGTTCAGGGCCATCTGTCAGACCTGGTGGTTTGTTCCATCAGGCTGGATTTTATCCCTGTTGGAGTCCCGCTGGGCTTCCGACATCAGCGCCAGCCAGCCCGCACCCCCCCCTGCTGCGCTGGTGACAGTTACGTGCCGTGCTCCGACGAGGCTTGCGGCAATCCCGGTGGAGCTGAGAGCGTGCTGGCTAATCTGGTGAATATTTAACTGCCTCGTGTGCACATGTGCCACGGCCGCACGCTCGCTGAGGGAGGGCAAGTCCCTAAAGTCAGGACAAGGACTCGGAGGAAGAGCCGGTGCCTTTGGGCTGAAGCTCTGCTGGGCTCGGCGCAGGCTGGCACTCCTCCCCGCAGCCCCTCCATCTGCCCAGCCTCCGCGGGAGCTCCGGGCTCTAAAGCTGAGATCAGAACGGTAAATTAGCAGGGGCTGCAGGAGGAGTGCGGCGGAAAAACGAGGGGATTTCAGTGACCCTGCTCCATGGGCTGCCCAGGGTGGGCAGTGGGCAGGGGCGTCTCTGCTTGGGGCACTGGTGTCTCTGCACAGCTCCCAGTCTCTCTCAATATAAAAGGTCCAGAATGTGTGTTATGTGCATGATATATGTAATATATCTTCTGTATTATATGTGTGTATGTATGACAGAGAAGCTCAGTATGTCATAGCATCATAGACTCACAGAATGGTTAGGGTTGGAAGGGACCTTCAAAGCCCATCCAGTCCAACCCTCCTGCATGGAGCAGGGACATCTCCAACCAGATCAGGTTGCTCAGAGCCCCAGCCAGCCTGGCCTGGAATGTTTCCAGGGATGGGGCATCCACCACCTCTCTGGGCAACCTGGGCCAGTGCTCCACCACCCTCAGTGTAAGAAATTTCTTCTTCATGTCCGGTCTGAATCCACCTCCCTCTATTTTAAAACCATTACCCCTCGTCCTGTCACACCAGGCCCTGCTGAAGAGTCTCTCCCCATCTTTCCTGCAGCCCCCTCTGGGCACTGGGAGGCCGTTCTGAGGTCTCCTCAGAGCCTCCTCTTCTCTGGGCTGAACAGCCCCAGTGCTCTCAAATGACTGGTGCAGTAGGGAACAACAGAGTAATTATCCTCATCCTATTTTCCAGTTCTCACTAAAGGGATTTTTTAACTTGAACTCTTATAATTGTTATAATTATTTTTTTTCTCTTTTTTCAGTGCAGGAATTTCCCATGTGTATCCACATGGGAAAGCGAGGGAGCGCTTCATACAATTCTGGTTGTGTTAAATAGTTTATACGGTGTGAGTCTGAGAGCAGGAGATGATCCCTCCTCTGCTCACCCGGGTGATGGAAAGGGAGCAGGGATGCCACTGGGAATGCGGGCTGGGAAGAGGCAAGGGATACTGGGAACCTTACTGGGGGGAGGCACCTGCCATAACCCAAACTGGGGTACGGGACAGCAGAGGGGTGTGGGCGGGGGGGCTGCCACGGGGGCCGGGGGACACTGACGTCAGTACAAATTCACCCACCCAGACATCACTCACAGGAGCCACTGTGAATCCAAAACTGGGGCAAACTGTCGACGCTGGAAACGCTTTTCAGAATGAATATCAAAGATCTCATCTGCGGGCTGGGGAGACGAGGGGACGATGACTGCGCTTTGGTAAATGGGCTGCGATCCTGGGGCTGCGAGAGGAGGCAGTCACACCGCTGTCACTTTTGGTGACAGGTTAAAAATAGCTCTAAAAACAATCTTGGGATTTTTTTTTTAAGACAGAGGGCACAGGGTTTGGTACCTGTCCGGTTTGATTACGTCCCAACAGCACCTTCCTGGTCAGCTGCCATCCTGCAGGATAAAACCACTCGGCTTTGCCGAAGTTCCCCAGCAAAAGCAGGATTTCACCAGGCACACGCAGTGCTGTACCAAATTGCAGGGCGCGGGACCGACCAAGAGCCCCTCCGGTCGCCCCGGCTCCTGCAGGGTTTGCTGGGGCAGGGGCAGGATGGGGGGCCCGGGCAGGGGCTGGGGGCGCGGGGAGCACGGTTGCTCCTCCGAGCACAGGGACCTAGGCAACGCAGGCTGGGATGCAGGGAAAGGGGCTGGAAAAGTGAACGTGTGCTTTACAGAAAGCTCCCAGAAAGCAGCGTTTGAGGGTAAGAAACGGCAGCAAACAGGCAGATTTTCTTCATTTGGTGAAACGACGACTGAGTGTTTTGCAGAGTGCAAGCTGTGCAGCTCTGGTAATTAATTAATTAATATTTGCAGAGGGCTTTGGGATCCCCAGACGAAAGGTGACAAGCAGTCTTACCACGAGAGGCGGCTGGTGACAAAGCAGGGGATGGAGGCGCATGGGAAGGGGGCTGTGGGACAAGCGTCCCCCCCAGCCCATGGGCTCCCCGGGGGACAGGGTGGCCGGGCGACCTCCGGTGCAGACCGGCTGTGTAAAGATGTGCACCCAGCGAAGGCCTCAGGGGCTTCGTGCCGACCTTCCCACCCACTGACCAAATTGGTGGCCGCTCTCCCGGAGCATGGCGAGCCTGCGGCTGGCACCCCACCAGCGGCAGTGCCCACTCCCTGCTGCGGCAAGGGAGGGGCTGCCAGCTCTGCACCCGCCAAGCGTCTTTGCAGCGTGGTTTTGAGCCCAAAACACCCCTCAAATTAAATTATTTATTCCTATGAACTGTGCCTACAATTGCAAAAGGGATTCACTTAATTGAAAGTGCAGCCAGCATTTTAATAACACTGTAAAAGGGTGAAACGCGCAGAAATGGGAGAAAAGTGTTTAATCTGAGTGATCACTTGATGTTAGTGAGCACGTTTAGCTTCCGATACAGCTAAACAAATAACCCTGAGATCCCACGAGCAAAGAGATGCTTTTATCTTTTTGCAGAAGCCCTGGGTTTAAATTTGACGTGATAATTGTGAATTCTGTTGTTTCATCACCACAGCTGCAGAAGGCTTTGGCCAGCTGGTGGGTCGCATTACTAATGGCTGTCACGGGTTGGCGGCGGGCACGTCGGCGTGACGGTGATCCCCCGGATGCGCGCGGGGCTGCCGTGCCCTGCGTGACACTGCCGGGCCGGCATCAGCCGCACCAGACGCCGTGGGAGCATTACGGATGCAGGGTTGACATGGAAAACAGCCCCTGCTTGTGTCTGAGCCACTCAGGTCACAGCAGGCAGCTGTGTGATGAACTTGGCTAACAAAGCGGGCTGCCACTTGCCCCCATCCCCTGGCCCCGCAAGCTCCCGGGGCAGTCCCGGGATGGACTCTGCACCCAGCGCCGGGCTGGAGGGTGAGAAAGACTTCTGAGCACCTTGGATTTTACATGTTGCACCAGCCTGGCGAACTCCCCTCTCACAGGGGCAGTTTTTAGGAAGGAGCTGGGGATTGTTTCCCAGCTGAAAGGTGCTGCCGTGGCTGCACCGAGGAAATGTGGAAAGGGGCAAGGAGCCGCTGGTTCAGGGACCGAGGATGCTGCAGCGAGGCCACGGCCAGCCCTGCGGGAAGGCAGGACCTGAGAAAGCACGATGGCTTATGGAGCATCAGCACCACACGGTCCTGGAGCTGCATCTCCTGGGTACCAGCACAGCACTGACACCTTCCCAGTGCACCAGAGCCGGGAGCAGCACTCTCCTGCGCATCATGGGATGGGCTGGGGCAAACTGAGCCCTGTGCTGGCCGGCGTAGTGCCAGGCCAGCTGTAACGGACAGTGCATCCTCCGCTCGGCAGCTCCCGACAGCCAGATCATCCTTCATCCCGTTAACACCTCGGAGCAGCTTGTCTGGGCTGCGCCAGCCTGCCTGCTTCCTGATGAATAACGCAGCGCAGGAGGGAGGCTGCTCAGGAATTACACAGTGATTATAATTAGCATGGCAAGTGGAAATGCAGGGCAGGCAGGGGATGTTCTCTGGGTGCAGGGCGGGAGGATGGAGCCAGCGCGCTCCGCTCCAGCCCAGGCCGGTGCATCCACGACACACGCTGCTGCCTATTTATAGCAGCCGGCTCCACGTCAAGGACGAGGCCAATAACACTGGAGGAACCACTCCCACCCAGCCCTGCAGTGATGCTACCGGGGGTTCCTGCCAGAAACCTCCTCCTGTTCCTTCAGCTGCCAACAGCAGAAGCCCTGGACACCCCGCACTCCAGTGCCTCTTTGCCTAGAAATGCCCCAAATGCCCCATCCTGCTCCTCGGGCTGTGCTGAGCCTCCCAGATCGGGATTTGTCCCAGCCAGAACTGGGCTGTGGGACAGGCATGGTCACAGGGACGTTTCCATGAAGAACAGCTGAGAGATCCTCGCTCGGGAGAGATCACCATGCAGCTGCCACCAGAGCCGCTCAGGCTGTGCTTCCGCATCCCGGAGCTGATTCCATACCCAGTGCTGACCGGGTGCTGAATGGCCATAGCCAGAGAGGGAGGCCAGGGAACTTTTCACTTTTACAGGGATTAACTGGGAGACATGCAGCGCAACGCCCCGGCCACCTGCCCTCAGCACAGCACCTTGTCTCGGTGACATCGAGTGATGGCTGGGGGAACGCAGCAGCCCCCCTGGCCTGGGTCCCCCACCCATGCAGGGCACAACACCGGCTGCTCCCCTCGGCCCAGTGAGCAAATCCCCAGGGATTTCAGGCGGATTAGGAGCATGAGCAGCAGCTGGGCAGGGGTGACCACTTTGACTTTGCCGGTCCAGGCCCTCATGCTGCTCTCGAGGCCTCGGAAAACGCCCATAGCCCATCACAATCCCACAGCAATCCCACCCCCTGACATGCATACAGCAAGGTGGGGAATCTCCCCACTCTGGGATTCAAACTCCCTGGCTGAGGAGCTGCTGCTAGCAGCCCCATCTCTGAAACCGCATTTGTATTGCGTGTTGTGTGGAGTTATTGTAACCAAGGAGACGGGAACTCGGGAAAACGGCCAGTCCTGCTTATTGGGGGCTTTTCCTCATCTCTGCTATCGCACAGAACTGTGCTCGGTTTAATAAAGAGGCTGAAAACGGTGCAGCCCTTTGCAGGGAGAGATTACTCTTCACAAGGTATGCTCAGCTGGAGCCTGCTGATATAAAAAGATGGACAACTTCGAAAATCAGAGCAGCTAGCGGCTGAAACTCCCTGCTCTCCTCTGACTGTAAAACTGACATCTGAATTGCAAAAATGACTGGGCTGTTTGCGAGCCGGCGTGAGCTGGCATCACGCCAAGGAAAACGCTCTGCAGCAGCCGACAGCCTGGTCTGTGGGGCAGGGGGGCTGCCTCGCGCCCCGACACCACGTTTAAGGGCTCACCCTTTTGCCCTGCCTGCCAGGACCCCTCGGCCGCATCCAGAGTGGAGCGGAGTCAGAGATAGTGATCACCGGGAGACTCCCGGTGAGTGCCGCACAGCACCACAGCCCCCGCACCCCGGCGAGGACCATTAATATATTCCTGCCTATTTTGGAGCCTGCTCCTGGGGAGGAAAGCCATTATTTCAACATTAATCCCTCGTGTGGGCTCCTGCAATAAAGCAGGAGTGCAGAGGTGCTGAAGGAATTATGTTTTTATTTAATCATGGCGTAATTACAGGGCCATAGCGCTGCAGAGTGGCTCCAATTGACCTCCCTGCCCAGAGCAGCCGCAGCTCACGGGACGGGCTGAGCTGTCTGACACCAAACACACACCAGGACCAGCAGTCCCAGCTTCACTGGGGACAGGGACAGCGCTGGGAAACGCCTCCTCTCCCCCAGCCCAGACAAACTCCAGAGCTTCCCCCAGTCTCACCAAAAAGTGGTTATGCTGATTTTAAGGCCAGAGGGATTCTGCTGGGTCCGGGCTGACCTTCCAGCATGGACAATTAAACTCCTCCGGCTGCTGCTGGACAGAGCCCGGTCATTTGTGTTCGAGTAAAGCTTCCTCCTGGAAAAAACATCCCGTCTTAATTTGAGAACTTCAAGGGATGGAGAAAGCACCACTTTCCCGTGGTAATTTGTTCCAGTGGTTAATTACCCTCACTATCAGAAATGTGGCCTGTGTTCTGATTTAAACATGCCTGGCTCTGACTCCCAGCCATCAGTTCCCATTACCCACCCCATGTCAGAGCACAGGGCCCTTCAGAGCCTGCTCGGTCCCGGGGAAGGGTTGCACACACTGGACTCGAGGCACCTCTGTGTCCCCCTTTTGCTAAACTGCACAGACCACGCTCCCCCTCGCCTCTCAGCGGCATTTTCCCAGACCCCAAAGAATTTCCCTGCCCCTTTCACTCACCCTCTCCTGTTTGCCCAAGCCCCTCTTTAATTAGCCACAGCTCCCAGGCCTGCCGGGAATATTGTCCCCGGTCCTGCGAGTGCGGCAGGACCCCGGCAAAGCCACCCCAGCCGCACACTGGGGCTGCTCGCTCTGGCGCAGAGCATCAGAGGTGCTGCACCACAAATCCCAGCCCTGAGAGTGCCTGTTGAGTGGCTTTTTTTCCTACAGCCTCTAAATTTATTTTCACATTTGATGTTTTCTGGGACACAGCCTCCCAGTTTGTGAGCATGGCCTATATTTTCTGCCTCTAGACTGTAGCATGGCCTTGAATTGTATTAAAATTTATTTTTTTCTTGGATGGCAATAAATTCACCAAGTAACCCAGATCCCTCTGCTCCTGCGGGACACCAGCTCACCAGCGGTCCCAGCAAACGCGGCTCTTGAGCTGCTTTCCAGCAGCACCCAGCCCTTGCAGGAAGGTAACCTGAGAGCTCGACCCGTTTCTGAACCCCGCACCCTCGGCACCGGCGTGTTCGGCAGCAAGCCGCTCAGCTCCAGCGCTGATAGGTTTAGCGTCAGGCCCCATGGCTTAAGCTCCTTAGCAGGAGTAAGGCTGGGTTTGCGTGGAGATCAGGGCTGAGCTCCTGCTCAGGGATCCCCGCTTCCGCCCAGCGAATGCAGCCTGGGAAGCACCAGGGGAACTCCCTGCCCCGCTCCATCCCTGCGAATCTCCCTGTGTCTGCCCCACCAGCATGCGAGGGATGGGTGAGAGACCCTCGGAGGGGAGGCAGAGACACGTGGGGGTGAGAGTGCATCCCCAGAGCTCTGGCTTGGCAACCAGAGCAGACCAGTACAAAGCATCCTCATCCCAGGCCGTGGACATGCCGGCACTAATCCAGCCCCACTGTGCCAGCCCAGTCCTGCAGTCACCTCCTCATCCCCAGGTTGCGCAGGATTGTATGTCACCAGTCAGTGAAGCGCTCGGCACTGGACATGCCTCTCAGGGCAGGTGGCTTTGGCGTTTGTGGGTGTTCACCCTGCATCAGCGTGGAGGACGGCCAGGTCAGGGTGCAGCCGCGGAAAGCTCGGCTTTCATCGCGCACGGCTCACTGCTTGCGCTGCGCGACCAGCTGCGTACAGACACGGCCTCGCTCCTGCTGCCTGGCTGGGTGATGAGCAGACAGGATGAGACCGCGCAACACCTACCACAGCACGAGATGACACGCAGGGGGGTTCTTCAGCAGCAAGGAAGAGCTCTGGCAGTTTCTCTGAGCGAGACAGAGGTTGGTTTCCTCCTTCGACGAGACCGGTGCCTCTGCCCTGCATGGGGAGATTCACAGATCACCGACGCTTGTCCAGCCCTCCTCTCTCCAGAGCCAGATCCCTAAGGAAGCACTCCAGGAGGGTCTGTGGACCCATGCCCCCTCCTTGGAGGTGTTCCATGCCAGCAGCAAGAAGTCACCCAGAAAATAAAGACAAGACTGTTACTGCTGCCCATGTGAACCATCACTGGGTACCACAAGCACACCAAAGGAAAATGCTCCATTTTCCTAGATCTCTGCATCCCTACTAAAAAAAGAAATCCTGGCTGTCCCCTCGCCCTTGCTCTCAGCTCTGCCGGCAGCGCTGAGCCACAAAAGCCCCAGCGCCAGAAACCTTTGCCAAGCATCTGCAGCCAGCGCAGAATCACAGAATTAGCTGTGCTTTCAGCAGACTTTGCTGCTTTTTTCCTGCATGTCTGGTATTCTGCAAAGGCATTTGCACATAGGGGAGAGACACCCTGAGCCAAGAGGAGAAACCAGCATTAGCAGCAGGGAGGTAACCCAGACGCCATCGGCTTGGGGACCTGCTGCTCTCCGAAAGAGTGTGCCAGCCCCCAGCCCCGGGCAGGTTTTACAGCTGTAGAAATGGATAACGGTGTTTTCCAGGCGATGGCTTTAAAAACAGCCCTTGCTGAAGAGCCCATCTGCCTTCAGCGCACACCGGGCAGCAGCCGGCTGCATCCTCCACCGCCTCCGAGACCAGCAAGCACCCACGGCTCGCTCCCGTCGCGGGGCACGCGTGCTGCAGCATGACTGATGTTTGTTCCGAACCAACCCAGGAGCTGAAATAAATTGCAGCTACACAATGAAGAGGCACTTTATTGCCAAGGCATTAGGCAAAGCTAATGTAATCTGAACTGATATTGAATACAAATCCTTGACTGTGAGTCACCCTGCTCTTACATTGTGTTCTGCCACGGCGTGCCGTTAGAAAGCCAGGCATTAGGGAGACAAAAAAAAAAAAAAAAAAAAAAAAAAAAAAAAAAAAAATGCTTTTCTTTCTCCCTGTGAAAGACAGCTGCAATGATGGCCAAACCACCCAATCATTGCATTAATTAATAAGTATTCGGAGCCTCCCGAGATTGATTGGATCATTATAACACCAAGTGAAGCCTAAAGAGAAAGAGCTCCTGGGGGAAGTCGGTGCCGATTTCATGTTCGCTTTGGCTGTGCCCACTGGCAGAAAAAGCGTTTCAAAGCCAAAGCAGCTCAGGAGCCCACGGTGGGGAAGAGACTGCATTTTTCCTGGATAATTCCTTCCCACAAGCAGCAAGAGACTTTGCAACTGGCTCCTTCTCCTGCCCTGCACGGTGCTCCGGCCCGGGAAGCACTGGAGCTCCCTCGCCGCCGCCATCCCCATGCACAAACCCTGCTGCCGGGGCTGAGGAGCTTCGTTTTTCCCAGCCCAGCACCGAGATGCTGCCCAGCAGAACGCGTGTGATTACAGACGCTGTGTCCGTGCGCGATGCACGATTAACCGGAGCAGCCCTTCATGCTGACAGGGCACTGATCATCTCTGGGTACAAGCGCATTTTTGCAGACGTTGATTAATCAAGCCCCTAATCACTCCTGCGAGGCAGATGCTATCAATGTACAGTGTTACACAAAACTTCGAGTCGAGCATGGCCTTGTGCTGAGCTAGGGAATTTCTGCTGCTCGCTGTATGCAAGGTCAGTACTAACACAGTCCTCCATCCCACAGCCAGCTGGAGACAAAATCTTCCTTTAATACAGCCTAGAACCTTTCCCTGCTCAAGCTCTTCCTTTCCCTTTCACTTTTTGTTTCAAGACCAAGCAAATTTGAATAAATCAAAACAGCGTCTCCAACCCACCAAGGCCACGAGCCCCAGAGCATCCCAGACGGGCCAGCGAAAGCCCAGCAGTTATGAAGGGCAGAGCCCACCTCTGCTCAGAGGCTGCTCCATCGCAGCCGTGATCCCCTGCTAAAACTGCATCCAGGCACCCTGGGGACAGCCTGCTCATCCCCTACACCCCTACGGCAGGAATTCATGAGCAGTGCCAAGAAAATAAAAAAAAAAAAAATCAAAACACCTCCCACTCCCGCACTGGATCATCACCCTGTCAGATACCCGTGCTGCGAGCACCCGGGTGTGAGAACCACGAGTGCCTGCGCGTGGCGATGGCTCTCCAGCACAACGTGGTGTCACCCCCGGCTGCAGGTGTGCTTCCAGCTCCCCGCAACAGCCCAGACCCCTGCGGCGGGTGGGTCTGCAGCAGAGCCTGTTCTTTCCCCTGGCTTTGGGGAAGAAGGAACCAGCCGTGCCGTGCACTGCCAGCAACGGCAATAAGTCCTTTGCTCCCTTCCCTCGCAGCGCACCCCTGGTTAATGAGGCTATCCATCACCGGGGGATTTTTTTTTTTTTTTAAGCTATGAGCACAGTTCAGGGTGAAAGACTTGGCCATCAGTCACGGGGATCCATCAGCGGCTGACAGCAAACACAGAGGCACCGACTGCTTCCCAGCCCCTCACCTCCGTGATTTGGGCTGCAGTGCAGTGTCTTGTCCCACCAATGGCACAGCTGAGCCCAGAAAGGCTTTCCAAGCCAAGACCACCACTCAAGACCCTGGGATAGGTTACCCTTCTGGTTGGGCCACCTTCCCAGCAGTGCCAGTGCTGTGGTGTGGAGAAAGCTGCGTGCAGCAACGAGCAGGCTCTGCCGGGGCCGTTCGGGGCCGCATACTGAAAAGGTCAGGCTGGCACAGCACAGTCACTCGGTAAACAAGCCCCCAGCCCCGCAGCGGCACCAGCCCCACGCCGTCCCTCGCCTTGTTTGTTTTCTCTCTCGGAAAATGCCGTGGGACGGAAGCAGAGCAGCTCGCAAACAGGAAAGCGCAAGGGCAGTAGGATGGAAGGGGATGAAAACAGATGGCGAGACGGGGAGGGACCAGAAATGTCAGGAAGGCTTGAACGGCAGAGAATTGGTCTAATATGCGAGTAAGCGCGTTTTCCACTGCAGGACAACGGGCAGGGGCTGCCTGATGGGTGGCTTCTCACCATGGAATCAATCCCACCCGGCACACACAGGCATTTCTGCTGGAAACCACCGTTCACACTGCCAGGAGCCCTTCCTGGGTCTCGCCAACCTCCTCTGATCTACACCCACAGCTCACACATGGAATTAGAGCAGCGATGAGTAAATTGAGACCTTTTTTTTCCCGAGTGGAAAAGAGCTTATGAAAGTGAGAAAATGCCAGGAATGACTGGTTTTCAAGGAGGCGTGGGGCACGGCTGTGAGCCGAGAGGAAGCCTGCATTGGTAGCAACACGGTTCCCCGGTGCGGAGCCTGGCCCTGCACCCCGACAGCAGCAGCCTCAGGGACCACGCACATAGCAAGTTCCTGTGTAAACTGATTTGTGACAGAACACAAAAACGGCTCCACAACATCCCTGAGGCACAGGCTCAGCCATCCCCGAATAGATTTGTTCAACAAGCACACGTCCCAGCCCAAGAGGCAATGGCACGACCAGCCCAAGCACCCTGTCCCCATCAGCTGCAGGACAGAACAACGGACCATGCCAAGGCAGCAAGTTCCTCAGGGCTCGGGGGTCCTGTGCAGCCCCTTTAGCTGACGGTCAGGCTGTGCAAAGCTCACCAAGATGTTGCTCAGGATGCTGGGGCATGCAGCAGGCTCTGCATGACAGGAGCATCCCAACGGGAGGGCAGGAGAGGGCCCGGAGGCTTGCGGACCCCTCTTGCGCCTGCCCAGAGCTGAAGGCACTCAAGGCAGCTGTCCCCCGTGCGCTGCCCTCTCATGCTATTGGGGCTTTTAGCAGCTCAGAGAGAAGTGGGAACAGGACCCAGGGGCTAATCTGAGAGGCAGACCCCACCTGGGGCAGAAAGGCTCTTCAAAGGTGTCGGAGAGCATCACACACAGGCTCTTGGGCTCAGGGGAGCTTTTGGTGACCACAGAGGGCTTTTCAGGCATGGAGCAGACTCCACACCAAGTAGGGGCATGTGCACTGCACAAATTTGCCACCACATGTACAGAAAAGGAAGCAAGTGCAAAAACTCTACAAAATTACTTCATTTTTGGAGAACTGTAAGAGAAAAATCACTGTCTGTGGTTACAATACATTATTGGTGTTACATGCTCAAGCCCTCAGCTCCAGGCTGATACAGCTCATCCTCTCGTCATCCTCAGATGCAGGAAGCCATGCGTGCGGCTGGGAAAGGTCTCTGACTCAGGGCTGCACGTCGCCGTGCCCAGGGATGGTCCCATCACCCCTCACATGCACACAGCCCAACACGAGCCCTGCCAGGGCCAGGCCCTGCCAGCGGTCAGGATGCATCGCACGCGTTCATGCACGATGGGGACTCTGTGGGTGTCTGAGCCCTCACACGCAGTGTGTGTACATCCACACACACGCTTTCAAGCTCTGCTCTTCTGGATTCACATGCATCGGATCTGTGCCTCTACGCACAGCTTTGCATCGCTGGCTCACAGCCCCCCCTTCCCAGGTAATTACAGAAATGGTGACTACAGCCAACTCTTGCAGAATTAGCACTTTGCTTGAAACAGCGATGACTTCATCCCCAGACCCACAGTTCTCCTGGCTGATGTCAGCAGAAGTCAGATCAGTGTGTGACTGTCCCTGGCTACGGGCCACAGCCAGAACCAGAGGGCCATGCGGCTGGAAGGGGCTTCTCTCGCTGTCCCCTCCACGCACAGCTCCCAGCAGCTGCACAGCTCACTTGAGGGCCTGAGCTGCTGAGCAATAATTAATTACTTGCTTAAAATAAGAGCTCGAGAGCTTAAAAGGAGCTTGCATGGAAGCATCTTTCAGCCTGGGACAAGGGCATGCACCAGCACTGCCGAGGGGACAATGCTAATTAACACAAAATCATTACAGCTAGAGCACGCAGAGCTGGAGTACCCAAACGATGCATGAGAGACCGAGTGTGTTTTGGACCAGGCAGGCCACATGTTTGTTCCAAATTTGAGCCTCTCTGAATGCACATCTCGCCTAATCCTCTACCCACCTTCCATCTCCATCACTGCCAGGTCCAATCCCAGAGTGGCGAGCAGAGCCGTCGCTCCCGGGAACAGCACCGCCATCCCCCGGGATAGCCTGGAGAGGCAGCTGGTCCTGCAGCCAGCAGGGCTGAGGGCTGCCAGCCTCCCCCCTTCCGATCCCCCGTGTGATAGCACACTGCCACGCGCGACAGCTTCCCTTATCTGCTGCCAGGCCGATCGGTTCTGGCTGTAATTTCATGCTGTTATAAGCAATCACACTTGTAAAGCAAAAATCATGGCTGTGCTTCATAGCAGGGAACATGAAGTCAGCTTTTAAGCGTGAGGGAATTCCCAGCTGGCGGCTCGTCCCTCCGCTGGCACCAGCTCACCCCGGTGCCCAGGCGTCCCCGCAGCTGTCCCCTCCCCACGCCTGCTCCCAATGCGCTCAGACCCTCTTCCCCATCCCAGCCCCTCAGTCATTTGCTGAGGCAGGAGCCTGCAGCACCCACACCGGGGCTCAGGGACAATCTCAGCACACGGGCGGAAAGACAAACAACTCCAGGCAGCATCAGAACCGCACACGTGCTTTGCATTCACCATAGACAACGTGTGCCACCAGTGCTGGCCCGGGCCAAGCCCAGGGCAGGACACTGATCTGGCACAGCAGGAGGAACAAACCTATTGACGATGTCAGTGCAAAACTTTGCTTTTATGGCAGCACAGTGCTGCTTCTCCCTGAGCCTCTGCCAGCCTTCCGCTGGGTCTCGAAGCAGCCCTGTTGTGCAGGGACACCAACGGGCAGGTCACTGGGGTCAGAAACCACCCTCCCCTCAAAGCCCTTCTCCTGTGGGGCAAATCTCACCTTCGAAAGATGCTGCCTGCTGAGAGCAGCAGGGACCAGCCGGGCCACAGGCAGGCAGTGAGAAATAAAAGAGCAGTCTAAGATATTTGCAATCATGTTTTATAAAAAGCCATTTGCAGACATGCCCATGGGGAGGGATCACCAAACCAAAACCCCATTGCAGCCAGCACCAGACACCTCGAGTTTGCTCCAGGGCCCTTCCCCATCCATGCTCAGCCCTCACAAGGTACCAACCCTTAAGCTGCTTTTAGTGCGAGACCCCCTCCCCAGCCCTGCTAGCACACAGCTACGTACCATCAGCACAGCCTCAGCCCAGCCTTCCTCCACACCAGCCATCCTCCAGCCCAGCAGCCTCCTGGGAGGGGCAGCCCCAGCCCTTTTTAATGGTTCTCCACAACTGGCCCCAGCTGGAGATGAGCATCCCCAGCTGGGCTGCATCCCGGACCAGCGCTGCAGCCCTGAAGCCTCCCCAGCCACCCACAAACTGTCCCCAAGCGTGAGGTGTGGCGTGTGGCTCTGCTCCGGCACAACATGAGGCACGCGGGGCTGGGGGCTCCCCATCGCTCCCCGCTGCCGGCTGAGGGAAAGAGTGTGAATGATCCCTGTGGAGCCAACCACGCCCTGCACCGCGCAGCGCAGCCCGGTGCAGACACCTTGTTAGACAGGCAGAGAAGGTGTTGTGTGTTTTGGGTAGGAAACAAAACTCCTTATGGCACTCTCCATCTGGGCTGGGGGGAAGGACAGCCAAGAGCGCAGGGCACCGTACCAGGGCCAGCCAAACCTGTCCTGTTTCCAGCCCGGCCCTCCAACACAGCTCAGCTTCCCATCCCTCTGCACCGTCTGCCGCCGTCCCCCGCCGGTGTCGGTGTCGGGCTCAGCGGCGAGGCACTGCGCCGTAGCTCTGCCAGCCGGGTGTCGCAGGAAAGAGGGCAGCCAGGAGAAGGACGTCAGGCTGAGAAGCGATGCATCTCCCTTGGCCGTAGCGGGAGGGGAATGGGAGCAACTTGGCTGAGCCATGGGGGCTCCCTGGGGGGACACACACTTTTCTCTGCCTGCAACTGGCAATTTTCTGCAATGAGTTGGGATAGGGATGGTCCAACGTGCAGCTCTTCTAGCAGGCGCAGGCTGCAGGCGCTTGAGCTTAGTTCCAAGGTGGCAAACGGCTTCGACACCCTGATGGAGGGCAGCCCCCGTGCCCGTTTCACCTTGGTTTTCACTCTCGTGTTTCTGAGGAGGTGATATTGCGGCAGCACGATGGAAAATCCCTTTGCAGAGAGAGAACTCCCCGGTCGTGTCATTTACCTTAACACAGGACAGCTCTGGGAGGAAAAGGTCGTTGTAGCAGGAGGCAAGAACTCCACGGGCTTTGTTAGGGCAGCTGGTGTCCCAACACCCCAGAAACCCCCGTACCCTCCTAGGCTCAGCCCCCCTCCCTCCCAGGCTGCCAGCACAGTGCCTTGAGACCCTCCCCTGCCCCAGCGCCCGCCGGCGCTCCCCTGCTTCGGGGCTGCCACGGCGGGGTAATTCGTTAGGGTGTCAGAAAGACGAACACCTCAGGACCAATAAAGATTTTCCCCAGGCACCAAAAAACCCCTGAACTTGGGGATTGTTCTCCTTTGGGTGGTAACTGATGCAAAGGTGCGTTTTTGGGCAGGACACGCGGTTTCCATTCCTGTGTGCCCTGAGGGGAATTGCTGCGTTCCATCTTACCCCTATTTATAAACCCAGACTCAGGCCCAGCCTCGTTAGGAGATGTACAATCTGTGCTAATAGCAAGGCTCCTGCCAGCACGCCTCTGGACGGCGGCAGCTTACGCTGTGCCCAAAGCTGTCAAAGTAAGCGGCTCGTCTCGGGACTGCGAGGGGGATGAGGGGTCGGTCAGCGCTTCCCCCCTTCCAGCTGTCCCAGCAGCAGTGACGGAAGCCGATGAAGGTGGGGAAGAGCCGGCAGCGGCTCCGGGGACCCTCCGAGCTCTGAGGAGTGCACCTCGCTGACTGCAGGCAGTAAGGAGCTCGGAAAGGGATTTGTGACTGCGGCGCTGCTCCGAGCTGTGGGATCGGGGCTGGGATTAGGCTCAGGACCAGGGGGACGTTTGCAGCTGCAGCCCAAGCAAACGAACAAAAGGGCCAATGAAATTCCCAACTTTTTCCTTCCTTCCTGGGAGAAAAGCCAGGGACTCAAATTGCTCTCTCTGGCATTTCCCACCAATGAGCTTTACCTGACCTCGTCCTCTGCCTTCCCCAGGGAGCCCGGGCACCCTGGGCACCCCGGCCCCACACCCCTCCCCTGCCCCCCGGCTCCGAGGTCAGGCCCTGCTGGCACGGCCGTGCTGTTTGGAGCGGGCCGCATCTCCGGAGAGGGATTATTGATCCAGCAGCATCCTGCGCTGTGGCGAAGGCTTGCTGCAAAGTTTAATTAATTGATCAGTAGGTACTTAGAGATCCCCAGATGAAAGAGCCACGTAATTACCCAGTATCATCCGGTGGCACTCAGGGTAATTGCAGTAACTACGGCTCAGCGTTAGCTCTCGGAGGCAGAATTACCTCGGCGTTTAATGTCACTTTTTGGGGACAGACAATACGCTCCCTGTGCTGTACAGAAGGGACTGGAGAGCTTGGGCCTGGGAGACAAAACCCCTCTCTGCATCCCCTGGGATGCTGGTCCTCAGGGAGAGGCTGGAGACAGCGGGAGGATGGTCCAGAGGGTGCAAGGTGAGGAGCAGCTCTTCAGCCTCCAGGCTCAAACTGGGGACCTTTTGGACCACAGAATCCTTCATGTCGGACAGGACCACTTCAGATCTCCTGGTCCAGCCCTATCAGTAACCCCATCAACCAGCCACCCATCACCAGGACTGAGGAAGCCCCTTGAACATCTCGGGGTTTGGGTAGCAGCGCTGATGTGACACTGCGCTCGCGCAAGCGAAAGGACCCTCTCGCAGGGAAGCCCTTGTCAGGGCTGGTCCCAGCACGCCCCAGGGACCAAGGCTCTCCAGAGAAAGACGTTGGAGTCTAAAAATCTGTGCTTATGCAGAAATCCAGCTCCATGTGGGTTTCTCTAACAATTCCCAGCTTTATTTTAGACTTTCACAGTCTGCTATAAAAGCAGTTATAGTAAATTATTAGACCTACATGTGGGCTGTCAGGAGGCTCCTTCCATTTTAATCCCTCACGATGCTGTTAACTCACTGCTTTTGGCCAGGCCGTGCAGACCCCGTCCCGCCAGCCCACGGGGGAGAGGGGCTGTGTGCCCCTGTGCTCTGCCCCCTGCGAGCCGTGCGGGGCTGGAGCCGCGTCCCCCTGCGACCACGCTGGGCTCGTGTCCCAAAAACAAGGGCTGTGCTTCCTGGGAGAGGTGGTGGTGCTGCATAGCTGGGGACACCCTGGTGCCGGGGAGGACGCCGTGTCCTGGCCAAGCGACAGCACTGGTAAGGGCATCACCATTCACCGCAGCAGTAAGAGCCTCACTGTTCCCTGCTTCGAGGGCAGCTGCCGAAGAGCAGCCGAAGGCCGAAGCCAAAAGATATGAAGTGGCATCGTCACCAGTGGGACACGCAGGCTCGGGAGCAGCGGGCATGCAGGGAGGGTGCATCTCCTTGCCCAGGTTGCAACCTGTTGGGAGTCAAAAATAGTCCTCGCCAAGCCCCCCTGATGGCCAGGTGAGGGGAAAGCAGAGCTGCATTTGCTTCTACTGCCAAACACACAGCAAAAACCCGTCTCTTGGGTGCTGGGGAAAGTTTTACAAATTTCACTGGTTTATGCCATTAACCCTGCGCTTCTCTGGAGAGCTCAGCAGTCATGTCTGCAATAGCATGACCTCCCTTTAACCCGCAAACGCTGCTCCTGTCCCACTCCCCAGCGCTGACCCCGTCTCCCAGCCCTGCCCGAGCCGCAGCCGAGCAGCCACACGCGTGCATCAGTGCAACCTCAGGGCGAGAGGCCTGGCTGGGACACCTCCCCGGCGGCCAAAAACAGCCACTGAGCGCACTCCCGTCATTCAGCTGACATGGCAGCAGGCTTGTTGCTTTGCACAGTAATTAGCTCCAACTGGAAACCGCTTTGCAGCACTGGCAGTAGGGCAGGAGCTGCGTGGAGGTGCTGAGCTCTTTGGGCGAGGCAGCACCGCATGAATTGCCGACGTCACTTAATGCCGTTGTGTTTACCTGATGGGCAACTGAACCCGCCGGGCTGGCAAGCGGCCGGCACTGTGATCCCTGCTGCACCACGTGCTTGTCTTCCTCGGTGTGGAGGATGCCAGCGCTGGGGGCCAGACAGTGCCCCCACACCCTCTGCTCCAGCCTCTCGCTTGCTGGGGATGCCCAGCCCTCGCAGCGGGATGTGGTACCGGAGCTGGCATCGCCTGATCCGAAACCGCGGGACGTGCCTCCATCCGTGCCTGATGGGCCGAGGTGACTCACAGCGAGTGGGCAGCGGACGTGTGCCCACGCCGGCACCAGCCAGCATCCTTCCTCTGCGACGATCCCCCCACCCCTCGCCCTTAACACGGCACAGAGCCCTCGCTCCGCTCTCCACAAAGAGCTTGGCCTCTTCCGGGACACGTCATGTGAGGGAGAGAAGGAAAAATAATCTCTGCGGTTGCAGTTGTCACCATCATCAGCGTTACAGGAGCAGCTAGGTGTCTGACGAGACCTTTCAGCGCTGGGGCTTGTCCGTACCAAGGGTTGAAAACAAGCCTGCAGCCCACAAAGCCCCTTCCATGGCAACTGCATCTCTCTTCCAAGCACCTCGGAGCCTGGCCAGGCGCGCCAGCCGAAAACACGCGCTGATTGTAACGGAGGCACTGGGGGACGTAACCGGTTATCGGTGGCTGCGCACCGGCCCTGCAGCCCTGTCTCCCGGGCGGCCAGCTGCCATCACGCGTGGCAACGTGGCCTTGCTCAATGCGCCTGGAGAAATGGCATGCGCTCCCGGGCGTGGGCGCGGGCACGCGTGTGCCATGCAAGGGCAGCGAGGGGCAGAGCCTTCGGATGGGCACAGCTGCCGCTCGCAGCATGCCAGAGCCACAGGAAACACTGCGTGCTTTCAGCCGCGGGCCCATTCCCTACACAAACACTTACCGAAAGCCCCCCGCCCGCCTCCCCTCCCATCCCTCGCGGGCAGGGCATGGGGTTAACGGGCAACATTGTGCGGTAAACCAGGCATAAAGATCGGCGTTTGCTGGAGAGAGAGCTTTCCTAACTTGACGGTTTGTGTTTGCAGTACATTAGCTAATCTTATTTCAGCTTGCACTACATCTCCCACCGCGCGAACGCACACGCAGACACACTGCGATGCTGACGGCCTGCCAGGGCCCCGCACATGGCGCTTCCAGCCTGCATGCTCCCCGCTCCTCCCCAGCCTCCCTCCTGCCTTCCCAGCTGCGCCCGCATCCCCGCGGGGTCCCGCAGGTGCTGGTGCCTCCACAGACCGGGCAGGACCGCGGGGCAGGGGTGTCCGCACGCCCTGATGCCGTGGCACAGTGCCGGAACTGCCGCGGTGGCGGAGCCGGGCTCACCACCCGCTCTTCTGTGTGGAACCATGGCCGGATCCTGCGGGGAGCACAGAGCCGTGGGGCTGGCAGCGAGGGATGGTGCGGGAAGAGCTGCTGGATCCCATAACCAGCTGTGTGCGGTACCGGGAACCCACGCCGCAGCTCCCAGCCTCCGCAAATCCCTGCTGGCAGGACTGTGAGCAGGCGCTGGCAGCCCCAGCACTGTTATTTCAGAGCAGGCATTTATATCACAGCACTTAGCGGCTGCTGGTGGGTTTATTACCAACCCCTCATCATACCAACACACTCGGCAGCGGGAAGTTAGAGCAAGCCTCGGTAATAGCTCTGCACGAGTAAAATGTCATTATTTTGCTAAGGTCTCTGGGAATAACCAGCCCTATATCCCTGTAACCTCACAGTGCCGCGGGATGGGCAGTGTATCTGTGCCGTGGGTGGGGGCAGCAATGCCCCCAGACCCTGAGCTCCAGGCGGAATGCAAGGGCTGGCCTGGCCGCAGCAATGGGGACCATATGTTTCAGGGGCTTTTCTCTTAAAACATCCGAAAAGCATCCGCCCAAAGGCACTTTGCAAGCGGAGGGACGAGCCTGGAGGCGGTTAATGGCTTTCCACCCACGGGAGCTGCGGAAACGCTACCGACAAAGCAGGGGCTCTGCTGCCAAGCTCTTACAAGCTAATCAATTAAAGCATCACAGCTTGGGAGACAGGTCAGAGCAAAGCAGCACAGTACGGATTTTTTTTTTTTCATGAAAAGAGCTTTAGAACAAATCCTCTTTTCCCCCGCAAAGAAAGCAGCCAGCCCCTGAAGAGAAAACCAGCCCCTAGGCACTGGGGAGTACCCACGGGTGGGCTGGGAGGGGACCACCGCCTCCCAGGCAAGGCACGGCCCCTCGCTGCCCGTTAGTGCCGCTGGCCCACTTCCAGTGTCACCCACTTCACGGGTGCTGGCTCCCCGGGTGACGCCCAAAGCGTGGGAGATGCAGGCACAGACCTCCGAGTCCCTTCCACAGCTGCCCAGAGCGCAGCTCTCCCGAAGCCCTCTGTCTCACGGCACAGGAATTAGCCTTTGGCTGGCCAGGCTCCATCCGGTTCAATAATTCATCCTGTGCAGTGAGCCGGGTTGCGCCATACAAGTGTGCGTCTCCACACAAGTTAACAGCCTGCTAATCTCCCGCCTGTAAATCTAATCACTGGTGATTCTGCATTTACCTGCAGATCAGAAGTGAGGACACGAAGCAGCAGCAGAGCTAAGCACCAGGTCTTAGCGGGCTCATTAATAATTCCTCCATTTGCAGGCGACTCCTCCTCGCTGTTCTCTGGGATCTGTCGATGAGCTGGTTCTTAACCCACTTCAGACGCACCGCACCGATACTGCACCACGCTGCTTTTCAGGAGGATCCTGCTTGATACCACATCAAATGCACTCCAACAGCCTCTAACAGCGATTCAGATACCTTCCTCCATCAAATGTACAATCTCTCCAAAGATTATAATCAGTTGTTTGACAAAATCTGCTTTCCATAATGCCGTGGTTACTGTGCTAATTGTAATCTGTTCTTTCCGCCTTTCCCCCTTTCCCTTCTTTCTCTGTGCCCTCCACTTTGCCCACCTCAGCCCAGGCTGCCCAGCGCTGGGCTCCCCTGCCCGCATGCTGGTGCCACGGCCGCGCTCTCCTGCTCTCTCTCCGGCATCTCAGGGCTCATCTCTCCGGCCACCATCGCCCGGAGAAGCTGACTGCATTGGCTCCCTTTAATGAGTCCCGTGGGGAAATTATTTGGGCCAGCTGGATTAAGGATATTTACCTCTGGTCGCCCGCAGGCTGCACCCAGCCCATCCCACGGACATCTCCAGTCCTCCCTGGGGCACTCCTGCCCAGCTGGAGGTGCTGATGCTGTCCCCTCCTGCCTGGGGCCAGGGGATCCCGAAAAGCGTGGGGAGATGCTGGTGTGAGAGAAAGAGCCGGGACATCTTCCTGGAGACAATTAATAGAAGGGAGTAAGTGTGGAATAACGCTGTGGCAAAGAAATCACTTTCTAGAGGCTGGCAGGATAGCACTGAAGTCATGCTGCACTTTGCCTCACTTTAAAATAAACTTCTAACAAAACTTCTTTGTATTCTTGAAGGAAAATTTACTTGATAGGACAACGTAATTCTGTGCACTCATGAATTTGCAAATTCAGTCTTCCATATCAGTAACAGCCTCCGGTGCAGGGTAACTTATCTTGCCATTTATAAGGGATGCGACGAGTAAATACCAGCAGTGTCCTGGCATGAATACCAATTTTGAAAAGGACGCAGAGCGGAGGCCCAGGTAGGACGGCCTCGGCAGAGCGGGTGTTTTTGGGCAGCGGCAGCATGCAGAAGGCAGTTTCCTCCAGGTGCTTGTGGAGCTGGTCAGTATGGGCCAGCCGCGGAGCGCAGACGCCGACTGCTCCTGTCTGCCTTGCCTGATGCAAATCCCTGCTGGAATAAAAAATTGAAAATCGCAAAGTCTTTAAAACTTTTGGACAGCACCGCACCACAGTGAGGTGGATACGGCACCCAGAGCAGCACCATTCCCTTGGTAGAGCCTGTTAACCATGGGTCGGAGAGGGCTGGGAGAGCTGCAGTGCCTGGTGGGAGCCTCTCTGGGTGCTGCTTCAGTTAGTTAATTAAGCTATGAATTATGTGTAGAGGATAAAACCACGTCTGGTTTATGGCTGGGGAGTTAAGGTGCCATGGGCTGCGGTGGGTGCTCCCAGGCTTCACCCCCGCTGCCCGAGGAAAGCCTTTGCACGACGGGATGGCTCCCACGGGTCTGCCACAGGGATGCTGCAGAGCCGCGCCGTGCCCCACCACCCACGCAGGATGCAGAGGTGGGTGCAGAGGCGATGCTGTGGGTCACAGCCCCCCAGCACCTCGGGCCAGCTGCCCGTGGGGTCCCTTCCCTCCGACTCCACAAGGACGGTGCTGCCTGCCATCCCGGCAGCAGGCTTGCTTCCCTCGGCCCCCTCCAAGCCCCAGCGGGCAACAGAGAGCCTATTTTTGAGCTGTGCAAAGGCTTCTCCCAGTGACAAGGAACAAGGACTTCCCTCCTGAAAGGGCCTCCAGCTGTGCCCGCAGGCACTCGCTCAAAGGGGCTGGAACGGAGCCTGGCCCCGGGCTCAAACCCCCCATTCAGCACCGGCGTTTGGAAGGCAGAGCAGGGAGGCAGCCCGCTCCGAAAGCCAAAGGCTGGAGTGGCTCTGCCATCTCGGGGGGACAAAGGCCTTTTCTGCCCTGGGACAACATTGCCACTCACCAGCGATGCCCCCCGGCCGGCGGAGCCTGGAGACCGCTCCTCAGAGCAGCTATTCAGCCTCACGACGGGGGACCCCAGCTTCCAAGTCTAAAGCCAAGCTTATTTTTTCTGCTTCCTCTTGCCATTGAAGCCCCCCGGGCACTGCTGAGCAGGGGGTGGCAGCTTCCCAAGAAAGCTGTGGGGAGGAGGCTGGCCCTGTATGTGCGTGGAGGATTTGGGGGGCAGGAGGCTGGCACCCCTCGCCTGTCCCCGTATCCCCTCGTGGGTGCCCCACAAGTGTCAGGGAACACCAGCCTTGCTGGTGACCCACACCAGCTCCACTCCGAGCCCCTGCCCCCTTGGCACTGGCGCTGGGGAAAGGGACCTGCACCCAGCTCACATTTACACCGCGAAATGCTCTGCAAAAATCTGCAAGGATGCTCCTTCCTCTGGACGGCCAGCGCCGGGGCACGCAGGCACGCAGATCATGCCTCGCACCACGCCGCTCCTGCGCGCCCCGGTTTCAGCCCAGCAAGCAGCCCCCGCTGGGCCGTGTGCCAGCCCGGTCTGTGCCCGCCGGCATGGCAGCAGCCGCCGGGGAGGGGCCGGGGGGCTCCAGTGACCTCAGGACTGGTCCCAGCCTGCTGCAGGCAGATGGTGCTGGGCTGCGGGATGCTTCCCACAAGGCGGATGTGTCCGAGGGCTCCTTCGGCGACACTCGGGCTGGATGGAGCCCCCGGGTAGCGCTGCTCCGGCCCCGCGGGGTGCAGGGAGCTGAGAGCGGGCGGCGATCAATGGGTGGAACCGCAGAGCGAACGCAGCAGCGCTGGGCTGCCGCATCACTGTCATGAAAATAAATGAGAGATTGATTTTCCGGGCGGGTTGGATCTCATGGATCTCCCCGGCTGTGACAAGCAGAGTGCGGGCATGGCCAGCGTGGCGGGGCTGACACCTCTCTGTGCTCCATGTGCCAAGGAGAGGGAGCTGTGCCTTGGGCACCCTGAAACGAGGGGCAAAGCAGGTCCGGGGGGCCACAGGCTCCCGCTGGCATGGCAGGGGACAGAGGAGCAATGAGCCAGGCGAGGCTGGGGACAGGGGGAGGGATGGGGAAGCGCAGTGCCCGTGCTCACCCGTGGGAGCCCCCAGCTTGCCGGTGTCAGCTGCACCCCAAACCGTGGTGAGCGGCGCTGGTCTGCTCACCAGAAAGGCACCGTCTTTCTTGTAACGCCTTATCTTCAAGCGTCTCTTCCTAAGTCACATCGGACTTAATTATGGTAATTAAGATTGACATTAATACAAGATTAAAATGTGAAATTAAAATTAACTGTGAAACTTATCTGAATTTTTAGTGTGCTTATTGATTTTCTTCACTGTTAATCAAAGGTCTGAGGTAACTGCCGATGATCACGGTGTTAATTAGAGCAATGCCCACTAAAGTGGCCTCAGGAGACACCTCTCTTTATTTCCTTTTGAATCGCCCAGCTCTCTGACCACCAAACATCTCCAGCCCCAAGCCTGACCAAGAAGCAATAACAATTCCTCCTTTTCTTACCTGCACCCCAGTGGCAGCCTGTCCTGGCCACTGCTGGAGCCGCCGTCTCACTGCATGGTGGTGTACAGTGATGCACAGCGACGCACAGTGATGCACAGCGATGCATGGTGATGCACGGTGACATGGGGCGATGCACGGTGACCCCCGGGCTCGCCGAGCAGCACGGTCCGCAGCAGCCGCTGGCCCCCCTCGGGCACGGGGCCTGCGGGGAGTTGGGAAATGCACCCCGAGATCCACACCAGCTCTGAAACCCCAGCTGGTGCCAGGTATGATGTCCTGGTGCTGCGCCGGTGGGGACCTGGGCCCAGCTGTACTCCCTAACCCTGACTGATGAGCTGAGCTTAACCATTCCCTCCCCATCACTAGCAACTTTTGCACTTAGTGGACATGCTGGCATTACAAATACAGCGTTTGTTCTTTTTTGCCTGCCGGTTACCATGGCGCTGGCGTTATTATCTGGCTATCTTAGGAGTTTACTACAATGCAGACAAACACATTAAAAATCACTCAAGGAAAACTGCTAAATGAGAAACAACTTTTCTTTTTAATAACGGCGGGTCGGGAGGGAAGCCGGGGACGGAGCAGAGCAGGCTGCCCTCACTCCGCCGCAGATAGCTTTGTTAGACTAAATTGAACCTCCGAGCGAGCGAATCCCTCTTTGTATTTGAAAATGACAGCGTTAAATAATCTACTCTGCTTCTCGGTGATTCCTCTCTTTCTTATTTTCTCCTTCCCTCGCCTGCTGCCCAGCTGCTCCCGGCCAGCAGCAGCCGGGAGCGACGCGGGGAATGCAGATGACCGCGCTGCCTGCACAGCCTGCGTCGCGCGCCCCAGCGTCCCCGGGGCTGCTGCCTCTCCCGCTTACACCGGTGTCGGGCGGAGGAGCTCTGCAGAGCACGGTGGGGAAAAAGGCAGCAGGATCAGTCCCTGTGTTTGGACGGTTTCTTGACTTGATGTGTTCTGCGTGGTGGCATTTGTAGTGATACCAGTACGTGATTATTGTTGCTGAGGTAACCGCACCAGGGTAATTGCTCTCTCAAAGGTAGCAGGGGCTTCTCAGATGGCAGCATCAACAAACCGGCTATTTGGAGGAAAGGCTGGGCTCAATCTTGCAGGGTCTGACACTCGTGTCGAGCTTTGTGACGCTGTTTTGGCTATTTGACTTGACAGGCAGAGTGGCCGGGAGGAACAGGCAGCTCTCACCGCGAGGTGATGTACAAGAAAAATTTCAGGGTAGGATTTGGGATTTCAAGAGGACGAAGCCTCTGTTCCTGTTCTTATCAAAGTCAGCGTAATGACACCGTGCACTCTGACAGGCTCGGAAGAGACCCTCAGCTCACTGCAGCGGCGGGTGGCACAGGAGGGCGGGGGGGCAGGGAGCTGCTGGGACCCAGCAGGCCCACGCTCCTGCCTGCAGACGAGGGGGTTGTGGGGCTCAGGGCTGGGGCTGGGGTGCTGCCGAGGAGGCTCCAGTGCTCCCCTGCAGTGCGAGCCCCACGTGAGGGAGGGGGCCCTGCACAGCTCCCACAAACCATGAGCTCTGGTGAGCCCAGAGCCCATCACCCCATCACCCCATCACCCCAGGGTGGACCACAGCGACCAGCTCTCTCCCAGCCTGGCGTTGCTGGCTCCAGCAGCAGGACCAGACCCTGGTGCCTCCGCAGTCCCACGGGGGGCGTGGGGCCTGTGTCAGCCCCTCGATGCACCACTGCCTTATTTACAGCCTGCATTTGGGGGGATGGAGGGGTGGGAAGGGGGGGTAAGGCTGGGCTTGAGCTGGGAAGGGCTTGGGGTGCTGAGGAGGTTTGGGATGCGGACAAGGGCTTCAGGTGATGAGGCAGGGTTGGGGTGATGAGGGGGGGCTAGGATGCAGAGACAGCCTTGGGGTGCTGAGGAGGGTTCAGGATGCTGAGAGGGGCTTCGGGTGCTAGGGGGGTTTGGGATGCGGAAAGCGGCTCGTGGGCAAGGGGCGGGGAGATGATACAAGAAACCGAGTGCAACCCGAGGGAGCGCTGCCCGGGCTGGGGGGCACTGGGGCTCCTGGGGCCGGGGGGAGCCGGGGGAGGAGCACGGGTCG
>JAAGAY010142352.1:0-70789 GCA_011801015.1 Ardeotis arabs
CATCAACAGCCTTTCCCTCATCCAGCAGATGGGTCACTTGATCATAAAAGGAGATCAGGTTGGTCAAACAGGACCTGCCCTTCATGAACCCATGCTGGCTAGGCCTGATCCCCCGGCCATCCCGCACATGCCGCATGATCTCCCTCAAGACTATCTGTTCCATAACCTTCCCTGTAACCGAGGTCAGGCTGACAGGCCTGTAGTTCCCCGGATCCTCCTTACAACCTTTCTTGTAAATGGGAGTCACGTTGGCAATCCTCCAGTCTTCTGGGACCTCACCAGTTCTCTCATGGTCTTCTGTCCCAATAGAACTGGAGTAAAAAATGCATTGTTATTGTGTTTTAGTTGTGATCAGAAAGCATGCTAGCTCCTTCAAATGAGAAATGGACAGTTCTTTTCCTTTTCAGGTACTCTTCATTGTTCTTACTTGTTGTTCAAGAATTAAGAACCAGGAGAAAAAAATTAAGTCTGATGCCAGATCTCACAAACAAAAATTTAGACACCTAAATGAATATTTTGATTTTTCAGTTGTTCCGCATATTTTTTCCAGAAGGTTCTCAACTTCTCTAAAACCAAGTTGCATTCATTCAAGTGTCTGATGTCTGGAGGGGAAGAAGATATTTTCCTCAAAGATGTTAGGCTGTATATTGATAATTATGTTTCCACAGTGAACAGTTTGTCCTCTGTGCACACGTATACACGTATGGGAAACACATCTGTTCACAAGGAATTATTTCTTGGAAAGCAACATTCATCCTCTGAGTCTTGCTTACCTTTAAAACTCCACCAAGGTATCCTTTTCTGGAAGCTGCTGGAGGGCACAAGTGCCTCTCTTGTGCGATCATTTTGTGATAAAGAAGGTTGTGTTTGTACCACATTTTAAATAGGTAGGGTGAGAGCATCAAATCAATGTGTGTTTCAAACTATCTCTTGGTTTATCTATAAGATCGATGCATATGTTTCAGCTTCTTATCTTCTCTGAGAATTTCTGTCTTTAGTAGTGACTGGGTTTTCCTGATCTGTGTGTGCCTAAAGTACAAATAGCTGTTAATTAACTAATAATTGCGTATTTAGGTCACTTGCATTTGTTGACAATCTATGGAGATAGCGTAGGAGATTATTTACTGGTTCTTTTACTCATTCAGGTCTTAAACTGACAATTTCCAGATTGGAAGCAAAGCACAGACTGAAACCTGTGCTAAGGACAGATTTATGGGACTGGGAAGGTCACCAAAATGAGTAGTTCTGCTAGTGCGCAAATATGATACTGGACCCATGGGCCATGTCTGATGTCTTGATGGATGTTTTGCAATTACTCTTGAAATAGTAGAATTCAATAATTTTATGAAACCATCCACACGGGTTACAAATAGTAATTACTGTTGCTAAAATAATTAGTGGCATTTAGTTGAACTTTAATGGTATTCTCAATATAAGACTTGGTCTTCACTAGTCTTTTCTATGGTAAATTTAATGGCTTTTTAATGGTAATCCGTGAGGTAAATGAATTGAACATTTCAGCAGAGGTCTGGCAGAATGAATGAAAATTTCAGAATAATCCAAGTGGTATGTTAATTGCTTGACAGTTACATTAAATTGAATGGCAAAGTGGATGGTATTCAAAAGAATAAGCTGAAAATATTCTTCTGACTCCAAGATGGCATGTCAATTTAAGTTTTAAAGGCTTTCTAATTTAAATAATTACATGTGTTAAATTTTACTATCAGTCATCTTACAAAATCAAAGTAACGAACTTAACAGCAGAGTTAACATATTTGAAAACATCTTTGTTGGAGCTGGCTGAAAATTATAACAACTGGTTTTGATCACAAATAGCAATTTTATAAAATAAAAATGTTTTCAGAAAGCATGTTGATTTTTCAGCAGAATGAAGTCAAAATAATAGAATCATAGAATAGTTTGGGTTGGAATTTCTTGCTTTCATTTTATGTTTTTTGAGATTAAAAAAGAAATTGTTCAGATGACTTCTAATTCCAGTTCAGGTTTTTCATACTGATTTGATAGTTTGAAGTGACCAGATTACCTCTGGAATACAAATTTTATTTTATTGACTAAGTTTAATTCTACTAATCAAAGTAGTTCAATATTTTATTTTGTTCTTTGGTAAAAAAAAAATCACTGTATTTGACTATAATCAATTTTTGGATATTTTGTCTGAAAAATGAGCAGACTTTATTGCATGTTCAGGATTCTTGCTTAGTAATGTCTTCTGGTTTGGTCCCCCCCAGTATAGCAACTGAAGAAGTTTAGATTTCATTACTTTACTTAAAGAAAGAAAGAAATCTTGGTCTTTCATATATGTTACAGCAAATTGGTTTACTAGCAAAAAAAAAAATACAAAGAACTTAAAGCAAATATTTGCAGTTTTCTGGGGAGAAAAATGTTAATTGTGGAAGTAAAATTATTCACACCAGAAACCTGGTTGAAGTGCTCTATTTACGTAATCGTGATAGAGCTCGTAATCTTGATCGTGCACTGCATCACACAGGATAAATAAAAGCACCGTAGGCTTTGAATTGTGTAAAAATATTACAAAAGGAGAAACCATTGAGAACTGAAGTGAGATAAAGCTGTTCTCAGAGCCAGAGCAGAAGCAGCTTTCATTGTTCTTTGAGAATGACTTACATAGAGATGGCTTTACAGGTCGATCCAAGCTGCTCTGTAGTGCTTCACTGATGCAGCTGATAAGCAGTAAATTTCAGTAATTAAAGTTTTCAAGATCTGCAGGAGTTTCTGTCTTGCGGATAACAGAGATGCGACCATTGCATAAGGTTATTTTGTTATTGCAGGGCAGCCCAGAAGCATTATCATGACTGGCCATGTAGCTACCGCACGGTGTAGTTTAGGTACTCAGTATGTTGTTTGTACCAGAGCTGCTCATTAAAGTTTGTCTCCGAGATGTGACATTGCTCCTGTTTGTAGAATTAATGGGTTTCTCCTTGGCTTTCTCCATGCTGCTACTGATGAGATTTTTGAGGAGCCCCTTTTTCCATAGACAAGCAAACCTCAAAATCTTGACAAGTGGTCATAACATCCTAGAACAACTATAAAGTACTTTAACTTGCATTTTGCTCCAATAATGCTGTTTACAACAGTTCCCAAATGCTGCAGAAAAAAAAAAATTAAGGATAGATAGTGGATAATGTACTCAACCCTATAGAATCACTGAAATGGCAAATAATGTGGCAGTGTCTCTACTTAGTCACTAGCATTAGCAAAGTGCTTTGACAGCCCAGCATCGTAGGCTGCACAATTCTCTGCAGCGCCCATCAGACCCAAATCCCAGATGAAGGGCAATGTCCTTCCTCTTCAGAGTCCTTCTGTACATCTGTTTTCTGTGCTTTGCACACGAGTTCTGTGTTTTACCTGTCCCCAGTACCTTGGAAGGAGAGGCAGGGAGGGAGGGAAAGGCACCTAGGGGCTTTGTTAGAAGAACAAATCCTGGAGGTTGCTGCAGGCTGTTTGGGACTGCGTAGCCCAGTAAGATTTGCATCTGACCCCGAACTCATAAGTACCCATCTACTACTAGTTTTAAAATACCTAACAGTAAGTTATGATGCTTATTCTTATTTCCTGTCTGACATTTGATTACTACCATGAAATTAAACCAATAAGTCCATGAATTACGTCAATTTTCTTGCTTTCAGTCCATGAAGGCACATATGTAATATGGTTTTGGCACAAAAGAAAGTGCAGAATACAACTCTTTGGCTGGACCGTCACCGTATTAGTTCATTCTACTTCAGCTGATTAGTTTAGCAATGTCTTCTAGAGTAGAAGATTTTTCTAGACTGCAATTAATAACAAAATTATTGGGTATCCCAAACTGATGAGGATAAAGTCCCCCAGGTGACAGGGAGATGTTTCACCAGCATCTCCTCTGTTGTCATTGTCTTTGTCTTTTCTTGCTTTCTTTCAATTTTGCTGTTGTTTGATGCAACCTTTAAACACTGCTTTGTGAAACTCAGTTCTGTCACTTTGTGTGATGTTTCTTCAACTTTTCAGATCATTTCAGGTCTGTGGAGCTTGTGCCTACTAGGACTTGCGTGGAATTTTGGGCTCATCTAGTAGTCTTTGCGGAGCAAAGCCAGTATTCAAACAAAGCTGCCAGGCTTTATGCAATTGTACTGCTTTGTTGTGGACTTCAGTTGGGCAACTCTGAGGGGTGATGTTTGTAAATGGAAAAAATAGCACTCAAACAGCAAAAGAAAACCTGGCATTCAAACCATAAATATGTTGTGACAATCATAAGTGTCACTTGGTAATTCTCTGTAGGGGCTTGAAACCAATTTTCCTTCCATTTGTTCTGTTCAGTTACCCTCCTTCACTGTGCCTCACCACTGCAGCATCAAACACAGAACAAAGTCAATCAGCAAGAGATTTGCCTTTTCTTATGAATGAAAGTGAAATGATGAATCTTAGTAAATTTCCCCTTCTCCCAATTGTGATAATTGGAATCTAAAAAAAGAACGTGAAAGCATAGTTCTGACATTTGGAAGCTGTAGTTGAATTGTGCTTCTAGTCTCAAATGATTCTTTTTTTTCCTCCAACTCCTTATGTTCCTTCTTGCAGTAGATCAGTCCAGATTTCCATGTTCAAGCACACTCAGCTTTGCAAAGTTTAGGTCTGGACTTTGAGAACTTTTAAAATATTTCTAGGTTCATGTTGACAGCTGGATGATCTAAAACCAAAGTGCAAGGTTTTGCATACCAGTGTTCTTAATGGCTCCAGACTAGTCAGACATGCAAGGTAATTGCTCTGGTTTTAATCTGTAAGAAAAGCAAGTTGCCCTTGATAGTAATGATTAAGTCATCAGTGTTTCAGCATCATTAGAATTATCTTATTTGTTGTTTTAACGGGAGTGCCAGTGTTACAGCATGTTTTGAGTTTGCTGCTGGCCAGAAGAATTTCAATCTCCTAACTGGGTGCCTCAAGGCATCCAAATTGCACTCGCTGTGGTTGCGAATGAGCTGGACCCGGTGCTGCTGCAGTGAGGTAGGTTTGGCCTCATTGGGAGTGACTGTTGATGCACCCCCTAAGTAAGCAATCAATAGTATTGATCTCTCTCGGTGAGTTGCGTGCTGCTCGTGAGGCAGCGGCACACGCTGCAGACTAATAGGAGAATGAGCTGGCTCGCCGAGCTGCTGCTGACTTGAATTACGAGAATTGGAAGTGACTGATGTTGGGAAAGCTAAAGAATGAGCTACCACGTGGGTTACTGCAGTCTAATCAGTGCCTAAAGACGATGCACAGAGCTGCCTCTGCAGGGGCTGCCCTGTTTCTGTCTGTGTTACGCGTGGACGTGTACCCTCCGAAATCACTGGTATCTCTTAAACTTTTGCACCTCAAGTGCAGCAGCGTGAGCTGAGTTGCTCTGTCACAGCTGCAGTCTTGCACAAATAAAACAGATAATAGAAGCTGACAAATTTCTATTATAAACTGAATATTCTAATGGCTTTTAGTTGCTTTAATTACTTTCCACCGGAGGAAGGAGAGATTTAGTATAAATATTAATGTTATGAATGAAACATGAGAGCCTTTTATCAGAGTAGTGGCTTCAAGTTCACTTAGAGTTTCCTTCTGATAGAATGATTGATGGAATGTCTTGTTCAGAACCGGAGTGACAACAAAAATTGTAGTTAAGAAATAGCATAATTTTTAAAAGCCTTTAGCTCTTGCTGTGCTGATAGCAATAGATGCGCACATTTTAAATGTCTTAAAAATCCTCTCTAGTAACAGTTGACACAGAATCTCACTTGCAGACATTAGGGAAACCTCACATATTGGAATATTTTTCCTTTTCTATTTCCTAATCCTGCTTTGGACTCCATTTTCCTTTTGACGGAAATGTGCTATTTATTGCACAGCTTTTGCTGGGTAATTTAAACAATTTCTTGATAAGAAACTTCCAGCCACCTCTAATTCCTATGCAAGAACAAGGAAGAAATACTTAAATATATTTTTTATAATTCTTCACAAGAGCAATTGACAATTATTCTTATTCATCTGTGCATACAGTTTACATCTGACAGTATCGAACTGCTTCCACAGTTTGGGAATACAGGATGCTGGACAGGGCTGCAAACGTTGCCAAACTGATGTGAGCGTTTTCTCCAAAAGCCTGTTGATGTGCTGATATTAACCTTGGCAAAAAGTGACCTGTCTCGTAACTGCCTCTTATATTCTGTCCACTGGAGTAGGAATAGTCTGGGATTGAAATATATACATAACATCCATCGTTTGAACAGAAGACAAATGGATAGGAGTGTTTTTTCCAAAGTGGCTAAGGATTAAAGCTGCAATTCCTAAAGTGCTCTGCTGAGAAATCTTAAGAGATTTTCTAGAAGAGTGTATGTGGTTCCACAGCAGAGTAATATCTCAAAAGTCAATGTTAAAAATCCTGATCATGGGTCACATCCTTGAAACATGTCACCATGATACTGGAGACAATTTATCTGCTGAATCCTACTGTCAAGTGTGGTCTTACTCAATGGATGGAGATCCTGTGGAGCACCTTTCTGTGGGATTTGGTGGAGAGATTCTGTACAGACAGCCAGCTCCTACATCCTCTCCCCAGCTGATGAGGTCTTTTTGACAATTATTTATTTTCTGTGGAGAATATTTTTATTTTCCTAGGCAGAAATTTTATTCCAACTGCCCCTAGCTCCCAAAATCTAAATATTACGTGATCCATTCTTTCATATTTGACCAGGAATTATAAAAGCTGCATGCACATATTTTTCCACTGAAAATAAGAAGTGTGGCAATAGGATAATTATGTTTTCAACCATTTGTGCGTATGTATTAAGTCATCCATAACTTTACTTCAAGTTTAAATACTAATGTGCACATCTGTGTCTAGATGCGAATGTCCCTGAATGCTTGGGCTTTTTGAACAGATTTATCTTCTGTGCTAATGCAAAGCTTTGAAAAATCAATTCTTTTGAGTTAAAGCAGTATTGCTAGAAAGAATTATCATCTCTGGCTTTAATGTACTCGGGAACCAAATGTAGCATCCTTAATCAGTCATAGCAGAAAGCCTTAAATAGGGTGAGAGAGATTTGATTTCACGTTAACTACTTTTTAAGTGAAAATAAAACTGAGGAACAGTTAGTCAATAGAGTACAGAAACTTGATAGTATAGGTCATGGGTCTTGTTACTTGTCAAACAATTTCATATCCCATATGTAGTCTCTTTTGACAATTTAAGTGACAGTGTGGCATCATGTCTGATAGTTATTACTAAACATGATGAATCTGCTTTAACTCAGGTTTCATGGTCACATTCTGTAGCCTTTACATAGACTTCTAAAATGTATGTTTATATGTTGAAAGCATCAGCAAAAGATCTTAAAATCCATTTATTCAGGCTCCTAATAAGTAGAGCATTATAACAAGTACTGCAGTGTTTTGAATTTTTATGATAGATTATGTATTGCTACAGCTACATGTAGACATTAAAAAAAACAAAACTGATTGATATTAAAATGCAGAATAATTCAAGATTACTTCCTAAAGATGTGAAGCAGAAAACAATTTATACAGATGACAGTAACGTAGAGGAACCTGTAACTGTAGGAACAGCCTTTTGCCTTTCATGGAGGGCTGTACTGGTGAGATCATAACTAGCAAAATCCCTTCTGATATCAGATTGATGAAAATCAGAAATGAGACTTGGTGCTGTGTTCCTGTTGAAAAGGTGTCTGCACCTCTCCCTTGATTCTGCATTTTTCCTTACAACGTCCAGGCTTTCATTTAGAAATAACTTTCTCCTCCTTTCCTGCCAGGAAGTTGTCAGCTATCCCAGTGTAAATCTGTGCTGACACATGTTAATTCAACCTTGCTGAGAACTGTCTACTTTTTAAATTGCAGTGGCAGCAAATCCATAAACTGGAGGATTTACTGAGGGTCAGATCAGTATGAAAATGCATCAACACAGCAATCACAAACCCTGATCCTGCGAGTGGCTCTGCTCCCAGGCTGAAGCTCTGCAGAAGTTTTGAGGTTCTTCTCAGGACAGAGCTTGAGCACTGGTCCTCCTAGAAGATGAGTATATTTATTTAGTGAGAATAAAGATCTGATGGGAGCTGAGCTCACTGGAGCTTAATTCAGCTGTCAGCTCATATATGAACCACGTTATAAGACTCGGGGTTAATTTTGGAAGTGCACAATGTGTTATTTAGTACCTTGTGCAAGCATCCGTGTCTTTGGTCCTGTGCAGAGTAACTCTGTTCACATGTAAGGTCACAAATAAGCCCACGTTAGGAGTAGAAATATCCACCAGAGGCATGCAGATGAGCATGTAAATGAGCACAGATGATCTTGCAGATGAACAAATCGCACAGATTGACCTCTTGGCTCCCCATGGGTGCAAAGAAAACAGATCTTAATAGCTAGCTAATGAAGCTTTTAACCTTAGCACAACAAAGCTCTGGTTTACTTGCTACATATCCTGGGCTGGGTGAGATTATACGTGGAGGATTAAAAGAAGCTCCCTGCCCCTCAGACTGAACAAAAGACTAGTGATACCTTGAGTCTGGCCATGAACAAAGAAAAGAAGCAAGGAGATATACTGGTCAGCCTGACGCAGTCACTAGCTACCAAACTTGCTGGGTTTTTCTGGAGGTGGTTTTTATCTGTAGCTGCTGTACAGAGCCAGTCTAGAAAAGTATTAGGAAAATCCAGTATCCAGGAAGATGTACAATAGGTTGATGTGTGCATTTGTCTATTTGCAGGTAGAGTTATGCAATGTACTTTTAAAGAAAAGAAAAAAAAAAATCTTTTTTTATTTCTTTCTATTGTACATTGGCTCAAAAGGTAATCTTTCTTGCATAGTATTTACTTATATAACAGTGGTCCTTTAACAATCAGAAATAGAATAGGATTCTTTTCCTCCTTCATCCCTTGGCCTCAGATAGGCTTTTTCATATCCTTTAAGAATCTGTCACAGATTTTCACTAGTGATGCTGAAATAAAGGCTAAGTATTTATAGCAAGTAACACTTGCATTTGTCCTTCTTCCTTTCCTGGGGGGGAGGGGAGGGGGAATAATCTTCACCTAATGCCCTCATTTGCTATCCTCTGAGGAAGAAAGAGTACTTTTCCTCAGTGGAAATGGTCCAGCCAGAGGAATGTCATTTAGCACCAAGGGATGTCAACATCACAGAGCATTTGCTAATTTCATCAAGATTAATATAATCCTTGGCACTCGGTCCTAAATCACTGGTGACAGCTCATGGCAAAATGGGAAATATCACAGGGACCAATGACACTTGCTACAGCTTTGCCTTCAGCAGTAACACTTCTGACTTATTTATCTTAATTAGCAGCAGCAGGAGAAAAGGAAAGAAATAGAGACAGAGAGAAATTCAATTGAGTTGCAGTAAGATCATAATTAAGAGTGTTCACCCTACAATTCCAAATGTAGATTTCTGACAGAGAAAAAGAAACACAATTCACATAAATTAAAGGCAAAAAAATGTGATGAAGTTTAATGGAATATTTTTTCATCATTTTTCCTTTTTTAAGCGTCAGCTCTAAATTCCATCAATGTGTAACTCCTTCAGAAAGGCTGTTGTTTCTTTATAGTAAAATCTTCCTAGCAATGGAAAAATCAACAACAAAAAAGTAGTGTCATTACTGACAGAGGAAAGCTGAATCATTCAAGTTGTTTAAGCTTGAAATGCCTTTAAAAATAAAAAATAAATGGGTGGCATGAAATACAGAATATTATTCTTCAGGATTATTTGATTATTATCCCATTGTTTTCTGGGTTATTGGGTTGTCTTTACCTCTACAGCAGTAAATACCGGAGCAGTGGGCTAAACTACGACAGTAACTCAGCAACACCTGTCTGTGTCCCCACTTTTACTGATACATGCTTGGGAAAATGTAAAGTGAAACAGACTCAAATATTATTTTTTATTAGCTATATGGCTGCTTTTTAATCCACCAGGTTATCACTAATAGTTTATGAACATCTATAATTTAAAATTATTGAAATTAAAACCAGGAATTCTGCTGCTTCCAAGTCTTCAAATTTAACTCTTCAAAATTTCTATGTTACTTTTGCTTATCAGCAAATTAGCACTTTATAATGAGTGAGGTTGGTTTTGGGTGGGTTTTTTTTTGGTTTTGTTTTTGTGCTGTTAAAGAAATGGAACAGTGTAGAGTAGAAACTGTTAGAAAGAGTGAGAAAAGGTGGTAGAAAGGAAAGACTGGGAAAGGGCTGGATGAACAGTTATGGAGGAGGAGGAGTTTCTGCACCAAATCACTGGAAAAAGTGTTTTCGGCATTTATAGAGACAAGAGTGAATGACATCCAGTAGCCCAAGACATAAAAGATAAAATGGTTGTGAAAAGGAACTACCAAAAGACTCTGCAATAATAATGGACTTAAAAAAAATCAACCCGTTTCATGTAAAATTTTTTGAATGGTTTAGTCTGGCAAATGCCTATACAAAATTGGGTACTCGTTCTTTGTATAGGCACTAATGGGGATTGTTTAACAGAATTATATGCACAAAAAAATTTACCTGTGTTACAGAGGAGGCTTGCATGTATCACATGATAATAATGTGCCTAAAGTATGAAAAAAAATCTGCATTCTATAGGAAAACTGAGTGTTAATTGAAGGCCAACTTGGCGTGTAGCGTTGCTGCTCCTACCGATATTTCTGTTTCCCGTCTAACTGGGTTGCTTCTCGGAGGGGAGCAATACCAAAGCCATCTCTTTTCCCTGCTGTCAGCTGTATCAGGTGCATTTTCCCCTTATTGACAAGTATCTAATAAGCTCAGATCTGCTCCCCCTCATCATTTGGAGATACTGTACTTACACTGAAGGCCATTTGGTCTTGCAGAGGGATTTCCCCTTCTGTTACGTACTTGGGAAGTATAACACCCTGGCCAGCTTTGCTTTCCCTTGGAAGGCAGGCACTCGTCATTACAATCCACCTGCCAGAGAGCAGTTGCTTGTTGCAAAACCTATCTCAAATTTATGCGTGTAGCAACAATCTTTATGAATACTAAACTTTCCCTGGGAAAAAAAGAATGCATTTGAAAATTAAATGTTTAACAATTTAATTTAACTATTACCAACAAGTGAATTGTGAATATTAAAAAAAACCCAAAACAAAACCCAAAATATCCAATTAAAAAAATCCCTCAAAGCTTGCAGAAATATTTGGTTGCGGTGCTCTGTGCTGAGAGCTGGTTTTCAGCATTTCCAGTTTGTGCGAGTTCAGGCTTAACCTGTTCTGAATTCTGCTTGAATTGAGCAGGCTATTTTAGGGATGAGATTCAAGATTTTAGTAGTTTGTAACACCCAGACTGGTGGGTTCACTTGGTGGGTGTGAATAGACGAACATTTTGAGCAAGCAGCTCAAACTCACTTAGATAAATAGTTCTGAATTTAGCTACCTTGCTAAAAATGTGTTTGTGGATGATCCAGACAGATTGTCTCATGACTCATTGTTAATCCCTCCTGAGGAAGGGCAGCAGTGGAAAGGATGCCAAGGCTCCGACCGAAGCCATGGTGCTCCTGCAGCTGCAGCTGGCCTGTTCTGGAGAACTCCCACCTTTGGCAGGTGAGGGTGTGAATAGGTGGTGGGATGCCACTACACTAATTCAGAATCCAGGTTTCAGCCATTTCTGGAGCTTCAGTCCCTTTCAACCTGAGTTGTTCTGTGAACTGATCCATTTAAATTACACAGCTGCAATCCAGCAAAATACATGGTCTTGTTATGAGAAAATATTGAGTGGACTGGTGTCCCTGTTAAGCCTGAATGAACTGTGGTTTCTTGAGTAAGTTCTATGGATCATGGCGTGTGGAGAGGCACTGTACTGCCCTGCTGCTTTGCCCGAATGCAGTTTCCACAATCATTTGCAAATCCTGGACCTGTCTCTCTAGAGAGCATCTCTCCGTGCTGTGGGTACAATGACTGGTGCGTCCCTGGTGCATTGGACCAGCTCTCCAGGTTGGGGGAAGTAGCTTTGTACCTATGCAGCAATGAGAAGAGGGGGGCCTTTGACCTGCTTTGTTGGAATTAATTAGAATTAAATATGTAGATAATTATCTGCCTTCACTTTAGTGCATATCTGTTGTTAGAAATACTAGACAAATGTAGAAGGAAAGGATAGATGTTTGTGTGTGTTCTTCCTGATATGTTTTAGTTGCTCCAATTTGGCGTTTTCTTGGCGTTTCATTTGAGACTTGTCTTTCCTCTTTCATTACGCTTGAGATTAATGTTCTCTTGCCACTTCCCAAGTGACTTTCCTTTGGTATGTGTCAGTTTGAGATTAACATACCAAAAAAATTCTGCCATCTAGCAATTAGTCTCTTGAAAAAATTAAATCCTTCAACACATGTAACAGGACATAAATTTTTCAGTGGCTTTATATCAATCTTAAATTCACGTAACGTAATAGCTATGAGTAAAATGTATTTATTTTCTAGAATGTACTTTCATTAATGACTGCAATTTTCTTTCTGTCCCATTTCTCAATTTGATCTCTTTTTTTTTGTTCCTTGTTGTCATATAAAATCTGATTTTAGTTAAACACTGGTTCAGTGTTTGATGAGTAACATTAGTTTTCCTATAAAATGGTAATAAGGTCTTTAAGACAAGTTCTGCAGATATCTAAAAGAAGACAATTATATTTTTTTTTTGTTTTCACTGAACTATGCAGTAAAATATTTGCTGCTCTTGTTGGAACAAATTGTGTTTTGGTTTGCTGTGTTTGATACAATGAGTGACACAATTTGAATTTGATTGCATCAGGATACTTCCCCCCACATCCCACCCCCTCAATCCAGAAGTAGCTATAGGACTTGATGAGTAAAAAATAACCTATGTGGCCCAAAAACAATCAAAAAGAGCCTTTAAAATGAGAAAGTTTGCTGAATAAATTAAAAATATTAGTGAGACAGAGAAGCTGCAAAACTATTCTTACGTATTACGAACTAAATTCAGAAGGCCACAAGTGCTGGTTTTACAGTCCAGGGAAGGAAGGGTAAAGGCGTGCTCGCCAAAACCAAAAAGTGATGGAGGTTGCTTTAACAATTTGATCACTTGGATGGTCATGTTTTTGGTGCAGCTGAGAGGGTCACCTAACTCATTACTTACTATGGTGTGTTCTGTTTCATTTTGTTGAATCCCCACACCTACAGTGTCAGGCACAGCCTTGCCATTTCTTAATTGCCCCCCTTTACATTTGTCGGAGCCTGCAGTGCTCTGTTCACAGGACACATTCGCTACCAAGGTACCGTCACAGAGTGCAGCATCTGCTGTTTGTTCCCTGGAGATGCACCTTATTCCACATTGCCCACTTTGTCTGGAACTGGCGCATCAACAGTCACCTTTGCAAATATAAAATCTGACACAGTTGGTAATGGTTTCAACCGGTCTCCTCCGTTGTTACATGAACATGTCAATTTCCTCTATGTTATTGCACTCTGTAGCAGTTTTCTTATTTCTGAAACTATTGTGGTTTATTTCTCATCTCTTTATTCTGGTTTTATTTTACTTTGTTTTAATGAGTAGTGCAATACTTGGTTTTAATTTCTTTGTGAAACTTCAGTATTTCTAATTATACAATTATTACAGTGTTTCCAGAAGAACAAAAAAATTGATACTGTATTTCAGTGTGATTTACTGTGAAATCTAATGAGAAACTTGAGTGATCTCACACTCACTAAGACCCTAATTTAGGAAAAAACTGAAAGTAGTACAGAACCAGACCACAGAGCTCTTGACAGTTGTGGGTCCACTGGTTGATCCTGACCCCACTTAAAACATTTGGGTTTCTCTTTCCCTTCAAGACAGACGCTTTGAGGATTCTTCTGTAAAGCACTTATGGCTCTGAGCTGGAATTGCTATGGAAGAGCAGCTGCTTTATGCCAGGATAATATTTTGAATTATGGACTTGCTATGAAAGTAGTTAGACTCTGGTGAATGTGAGATACGTGGTATAATGCACGTTATATGGTCACAAATAAATGGTGACAAGTGATGTTAACAGGTGCTCATGATCTGCTGGAGGCTCCACACACAGCTTTCCTCTGGGAGAAGGCTGTGTAGTACTGGGTGGGATGACTGTGTGTGTACCAAAGTATAGAGACCATTGATTGCTCTTGATCACATCTGGTGGCTCTGCCTTGGATAAATCAATTTGTGCTGCCTGATTATTCTGTAGTTTTCCAGAAAAAAAGTACAATCTTATTTCAAGGAGGGGGAGAAATTAGTCAGGCTTTAGGAAATGTGGGTCGCATGCTAGAGGAGGAGGGATATGAGGAAAGCCTTGGGGCTGCTCTCTCTGGAGATGCCTCACTAGTGTTGTGTTAAGGGCTCAGGTGGAAATTAAAGGTGCTGTGGGTCCTGCGCTGATGCTTTAAGTTTTCCTCTGGCATGGAAAGGGGCTACGGTAGCTGCTATAAACATGGTTTTTTATTCAGCTTCTGTTCTCTTCATGCCTCACAGGTATTCCATGGGGAGCCTCCTAGGCTGTCTGCTCTGAGAAGTGGAAGGTTTTGTGCATATATTCAGTTAATTCTGAAGTCTCAGATGTCATCTCCTCAGCCCATTTCCATAATTACTTATGTGGAACCAAATCGTGCAGCCATGATGGAAATGGAAAAAAGGTAGGAGTTTAAAAAAAAAAAAAAAAAAAAAAAATCAAACCCCCACCTTCCCAACCTATGGACCTGATTCCTTCCCTATGGGAACCTGTGCAAATATCTTAGTTCTGTGTCTTTTTAGCCTCATTCCAGAAGTCACTATTTCAATTTACATGAGATAAGTGTATGTCTTTTCCAGTGTATTTTAATGGGCTGTGGTCTTCATGGCATTTTTAACTTCTTTATCTGTAGCTCTGAGAATATACTGACCCCTCCTCAGTCATGTTATTGGATTTATGTGGGTTTTTTTATTTATAGGAGATTATTTCCTGGTTTTTAATATTTAAATAGTCATTCTTGGCTCTCTGAAATTTTTCCACTTCCCTCACAGGTCATTTATCCTTTTCATGTGGGATGAACTCCCAAGATCTCTTGTAATTTGTGGCAAATTTCCCATGAAGCTCCATGACTAATCCCAGTCTTACCAGTGTGTTTATTGCTTTGGTGTCTGGTGGCAACTGCACCGCAGATACATGACTTTCAAGGGGAACTTACTGGACAATATGTGCTCCAGCACCCTCTCCTTTCTTTCATTTCAGGATGCTTTGGGGTTTTGTTTTCATTGAAGACGTAGTGATTTACCATAACCCAGTCTTATTGCTTTGAGAACTAAATAATTTTTTTCTGGTTGATGGGCTGAGAAGTACATAGCAAGTGTTTTAATTTTGGTCTCTCTTTGAAGTCATTAAAGTTACAGAAATTAATTATCATATGTATATAAATTTGCCTTGACCAAATTGCGTTTCTTCCTGGGAAGATTACTGAGTAGATATCATTCTGTTACTGCCATCATACTGGAAGGGCAAATGTTTGTGCTGTGTTATCTCACCTAAACTTAGGAGTCTACAGTCTTGTTTTATTAAGTATCTCATACACGTATTTAGAATTTCCTCCAGCTCTGGCTTCCTTCATATCAAGCACTTCTCTGCAGGAAGTGGAGAAAATACTCCTAAGCCTGTAACGTTCATCTTCCTCTGACATGCCTGGTTGTGATATATTAATTATTTTTAAATAACATTCATTAAAACTGTGCTTGTTCCTTCAATATTTTAAAATCAATGTCAGAGAAAATGAAAGCCTTTGTTTCAAATTCTCTTTCTGATTATCTTCTCTCTAATTGACTTTTGCTCCTTTCCAGTCAAGTTTTAATTTCCTCCTGTGGCTCTAAGAGGCTGTCCGTTTCTATTTTTCTTTCTTCTGTCTGGCTTTGCATTTCTGGCCTACTGTTGTGTCATTTTATGTTAGTTTTAAATGATGTATATAATTCTAGATATTTTTACTAGTTGCAACCATAAAACCCAGAGAAGTTCAGCTCCCCATTGAAGTGGGGCATGTGTATGTAACTTCAGTTAACTGTGAAGATACCAAGACAAAGTTCTGGTATATTGAAGCTTTATCATGTTTATACTGACAGGAATTTGATCATCCAGTGCTGTTTGACTGACTGTCTCCCAAAAGTTTGTCCTGCCTTTTAGGTGATGTTAATGGTCTGGTAGAAGTTCAAAACTCATTGCGTGCTTTGATAGGAAAACTAAAGAAAAATAAAAACTCCAACCCCCCAAAACCCCAAACAAAAACCTCAAAACTAAAACCATGACATGCAAATAAATACTTCATCAATATATTGTGAAAATAAGTTTCACAGAGATATAATTATCTTAGTTATCAGCATGCTTTGTGTTATTGTAAGGGAAAAAATGGAACACTTGTGGAGTTTTGCAGTGCTGCCTCTCAGATAAATCATCTTTCTTCAAAAAGAAGCTTGTACTTAACACAGCGTCTCTCACTCACGGCTGTCAGATCATGGTAGACATCCCTGCTAATGCTGACCTGCATGACAACAGCCCTCTGAAGTCGATTAGCTATAGCGTGAGAGCAGATCGAGCTGCGTTTGAGCATGAAGCCGGCAGAGAACTGTACCACGTGCTTTGATCCCTTTGCCATCTGGTTGTAGTGCACTTGGCATTCCTTGAGGGAGGAGAGTGGTGCATTGCATCTCCTGTTACAGGATTTTACCTACTGGAGAAAAACACTGTTGATTGAATGGGATGTTTCAAAAAAATCCCTGCCACACCTGGAAGTGTTATAAGGAAGTAGATATTTGTGAGGATGGTGAGAACTTACCGTCATGTAGTCAGAGCACAATTAAACTGAGAGAAAAGGCTGTGTCAGAGGATGAATGACATCTTTATTGTTGGCAAATATTGGCTTCATCAAGTACAGTGCAGGATGCAACATCTCCTTGGCAGACCTTTTTTTTTTTTTTTTATACTTTCCTCAACGTGAGAATGAGCTATTGTATTCTACAATACCTCAAATATGTTTGCCAGCAGACTTTATTAACTTCTTAAATCAGCAAGATGACATAGCCATTTTGTCCTATTTAATTTAAAACAGTAAAACTAAATAATAAAATAGTGGCTTCATAATGGACTCTCATGTTAGATAAGAAGGTCTTTTATTCAATATTAGAATTTCTTGCAGTGGTATTGTAGTTTTGTTTACATCCATATGTTTAAGTATATGACACTACATAAGGGTCTGTATGTTTGACAGTGTGTACCATATAATTAAATGTGAAAAACCTTTGCTGATGCAACTAATGAGGTCATGAATTTAAATGCACGCAGGTTTAGAAATGGAAAATTATAAAAAAAACCCCACCTCCTCCCCTAAACTCTTCTTCTAATTATTTAGGCTGCGTATATCATATGTGGAGATTAGTATAACTTTGAGAACATCAAGTTTTTATTTTCACAGATGCATACAGCTTACAGCCCTACCTTCCTCCTTGTGTACGACAGCCATAGACTTTTTCCAGACAATTTCTGTATTAGGCTGATGTTGCCCATGTTGGGGAAATGTAAATTTATTAATATAAGTTCATAAATCTAATGCAATGCTGACTAACCTATTGAGTACGTCACCATAAAGTATTGTTGAAAACAGAATTTACAGAATGGGATGTCAGTCGGAGTGACACATTTTTTAAATTCTCAGCTTCAAGATTTAATCTGTCTTCTAACTAACTGGGATTTCTCAGTTAGCCATTTACTTCACAGTTGTCCATGACAGAATTTCTTGCACCTTCCTTCCAAGTCACCTACGCTAGCTGGACTTGGACAGGAAAAATTAATTGAAGAAGTGCCATGGGTCTGATCTGACAGTTGCCTTGATATTATGCTAGACCTGTCTGGAAGAATGAAGTAAACCTTTCCATCCTGTGCTTGATTTATTTCACATTGATAGCCTAGAAATCCTTCCAGCTGTACTTGGAGGTTAGTGAAACACAGGGTCGAATGGCATAAAGGAAGCTGATCTGAGAAGACAGACAAGGGTAGGGGAGTCAAAGCTTGAGTTTGCACCATCCAAAGAGGCTGTGATGAGAAAGAAAGAAAAAAAAAAAAAAAAGATTTGACTTGGTCTTTGATTTTTTTTTTTTTTTTAAACCATGTCCCAAAAGTCAGTGGTGTCCCAGTCCTTCCTAAGGAAGCATAATCTCTTACAGTGACATTGTGCTGTCCTTCTGGAAAGAGAAGACCTGCCTACCTAATAAATCTCATTTCTTGAATTCATGTTAAAGCCAGCAGGAGCTCTGGATGCCTCTGGCCATGTCAAGGAAGTGCTCAGCCTTCCAGATGCAACTCTGAGCTCAGACTCTTGGATTGTAAATAAGAAGGAACTTGTCAAATATTTAATTTTAAAGTGTGACTGAGTTTGTTATTCTCAACTCTGTGACAGAGTTAGAATAGCTAAAGCTTTTTAGATCCCCATCAGTAACCGTGTGTCAGTTTTACCTGTGAATTCAGTGTCTTCTCTCAATTTGTGAAACAACTGTTATTTTAAATATTTCTACGTTTAGTTGGTTATTTTTGCATTTGATATAAATGTCTTGAAAATAGACATGCTTTGTTTTTACTAGGTAATTTTTTTGTTATAAACTTTAGATGGATAGTTTTTGAACTATCACTTTTTTAACATGGATAGAGGAAACAAAATAGTTATGTACAGGTTGCATACCCATTTCCGATATCCATCTGCAACAGATATAAACACAATTCTTCATTTCCATCATAGCATTTTGTGAGCTAAAAGCCACTTTTCAACAGTCATAGTGGTCTACACCAAAGCCCAAGTGATTCAGGAACAATTTTTAGCTAGAATCTGTTGATTTTTTTTGAGGTTACAGCTCCAGCTTTTAGATCTGTGTCCATACTCTACTTAATCCACCTGTTTTTCTGCCTGTGCATGGAGAGAAGGTGAAGCGCATGCAAATATTCCCAAATTCAAAATTCCTTGTAAGAATATGAAAACACCAGGGCATTGTAGCTTTATTCGTTCTTTTCAATAAATATATTTTTGATCATTCTTTAATACTTCTTTTGGTGCAGTAGTTTTTCATAAAGGCTGCAGGAGCTGAGACTCCCTGTATGCTATAAAACCTGCGTATGAACCTTCTGCAAAGTTTATGGAAATGCGGCTTTGGCTGTGAGACACTATTGCTCTGAAATAGCTAGCTGTTGACATTCTTGCATTATTTTACTTTACACAAAAGCAAGCACAGCTAGGACTTAGGTCTGCTATCAAAAGGGAAGGGATTTTCTACCAGTACATGGCTAATCAAAATATAAAATACAGAATACTGAAAAGGTCACCATGGCAAACAGCTGTATTATATTTCACAGAATATATTAAGCATTTCATTTCTAATGTCTCATTCCAAAGACAAAGACTTTAACGAAACTGGAAAATGGCAGGAAGCTTTTTTTTTTTTTTTAAATCTGGCTGTGTGTTGTCAAGCAAATAGGCAGTTTCAAAGTCAGGTTGCATTATGCATTGACATCTTTCAGGCCACATGAAGTCTTACTGCAGCTGGCCACAACTGCACTAAAACAGCCAGAGGTTTGATTAATTTATTGCAATTTTATTCAAGCAAAATAATTAACATCTGCTGCTTACAGTAGTTCCCTCTTTCTTCTTATTTGTAGTTTTCATAATGAAAGATGATCTCAGGAACCACATCCCATACACCTAAGCAGGAGGTTCACTTTTCTTAATAGAACTTATCTGAACTTCAGTGAGGTGATTAGTGGTCTATAATGGAAGAGCTGGATGGAAAACTGGACACTTTTTACAGCTTCAGAACTCTGATTTTTGTCATGTTTGCAGTGATGTGCAATGTGCTTTCTGAATTTTATGAGGACATAAAGAAATAACACCAGCTTGATGATTGAAATTAAATGCCTTAAAGGGTGTATTTTTTATTTCTGCTGAGATGTGACATAATACAAAAGATATCTATCGAAATTCTTTATTAGGAGTTTGCCATGGCAAAACCATGCACCATAGCCTGCCGCGGATCACAACGTGGAGTGGGGATGGAGCTCCTCATGGAATCTGGTCACGTGGCTGGATCCGGTGCTAGGAAGAGTTGTTCTTGAGATGGATGTGCACTGCTCCCTGACGGAGGGAGGATCTGGGTATGGGCCTCACCTTGCCTTCAGTTGCTTGCTGTGCCCAAAAGATTAGGTTAGAATCGTTTATAGGTAGGAATTAGGTCAGTAAAGGCTTTTGTTATAGAGTACAATACCAGCATATGTGTAGTTTAGCTTGTCTTTTTTCCTAAGAATCAATAGAGATTTGATGAGATGCCACATTTAAATAAATAAAAAAAAAACCACCAACAACAAATGTGTTCTGTTTTATTACTATTTTTGTTGCCTTAGGTTATAGATTTGCGAATAGAAAGAAATCTAGTTGAGGATAAATGTTAAGTCTCTGCTAGTCCATTTAAAAATACAAATCTACAGTACACGGTTTGTTCATAAGGTTCAGCTGATGTGGAAGTGGTGTATAAGGTTTGTCAGTGTCTGTCAGATGTTTAATTGGATAATTTGCGGGTGAGCAGGGATTTTTTTTGAGTTGTGATTTGACATTTTATACTGTCTGTACGTCTGAGAGCCCCCCCCTTCTTTAATTATGTAAGAGACTTGATTTTGTTTTGAATAGTTTTGATTAAGAGTTCCGTCTGTAGTGGCTGTAGATTATTCATGAATCAGCCTTTCTCTTCTGATAGAGAGAAAATTGTGCCACCATCTCAAATCTTATAGCAAATATTTCACATTTCCAGTCCTACTGGGACAAATGAAGGAAGCAAATATTTATTTTCCGTATAAGTCAGAAAGCGGTTGTGCTGCTGTGGAAGACGAGGTAATGACATGTGCTCCGTGCTGTTTGTCATGTCCCAAGCCCCAGGGATCCGGGTTCTGCTCGCTGGGCAAAAACATTCAGCAATGGATATGCCTGTAATTGTAAAGAATGAGGGATCATTTCCAAGAAAGCTGAGTATTTCAGCAAAGTCGTTGTGGGTAGGTGTGCTGGAATTACAAGCAGATAACAGCATATATTTTAAGTTGAGTATTGCAGACCCCAGGGGCTTTCAGGATTTGCAGACCAGGGATTTCTGTCCTGAGTTACCTTCAGGAGAAGCTGCTTTTCACTGCCTGCAGAGAGAGCCCGGGGTGCTGGCATCGCCAGGCTAAAGTTACCTTCTGTGGAAGCCCTCCCAAGTGTCCCAACTGGTTTTGTATACTCAAAATCCTTTGTCCTTTAAAAATAAATAAACCCCAAAGAAGCCATGTTGCCGTTTATTATGTGCGCAGAAAATTCCCCTTACATTTTTTGTCTGGATATGGGTCTTCTGGGGACTGTCACGGTGTAAGGGCAGTGTTCCTTTGTTTTATTTTTATGTTGTAAACGCTGGAGTAGTTATTTCTGCACATTGTCATACAGCCAGTTTATTTAACTGACATTTGGAGCACAGAGAAAGAAGGTGTGTGAATGTAGGTAGGATTATACGTTAAATATTGAAGACAGGCTAGTGTTCTGAAATTTGCCTCTTTGCGAGATTTGATGAGGGAACCAGTTCAACTGAGCTCGATGAGGGTTTCTCTACAGAAGGGCTGGTTACCGTGAAGCTGGTTAAGGACTAAGAGAACAATCTATTTAGTATGGGGTGGATATGGGCTTTATTAATTGTTACAAACATATTTTGCCACGGCTCTCCTGTACAATTATAAGTTTTTCTGACATTCATGATTTTTGAGAGTTTACTGAAGGGCATGCTGTTGGAGTAAAGATGATGTCTCCTTTCAGGTTTTCCATTTTAAATTCCCCAACCTTTCTGGTTGCCCCCAATCTCCACCAAAAGACTAGTCTTGAAAATGTGGCTCAAGCCTAACTTTAACTTAAAAGCTGGAGACCTGAAGGGAAAAAACCCACAACAATTAAAAAAAATCCCCAAACACAAACAAAAATCCAAACCAGCAAAACCAACCAAACAAAAAACCCACCCATGTTTCTGGAGATGATACTGTGACAATTTTGTGATTTGTGGAATTTTGATATCCTTTACTAAATATGTTTGAAAACAGTAATTTGAGAAAATTCTTATTTTGCTTTATTTTTAAGATATCCGCTTATTCCAGTGCTTTTTCTTCAAGTGAATGGCCTTTTCATGTATTGTTGCTCACTTTCTATCTAAGCTGAGGTTTGCTTTACCCCATCCCCTGTGTCTGACCAGTTCCCTTGATGTTTCTGTAATGAACCTGTTTTCTTCAAATACGTATCCAGGGAATAAGCAGACTAAGTTGATACGGTGAGAAATATGTGTGTGTTTTTCCTGCTCAGCTGTTAAGATTTGTGTATTTCTGTATGCAGGTATCGTGCAGTATGTGACTGTACTTTGTGTGTTTCTCTCGTGTGTGTACATGTATATATGTAGGCTGACATCATTGTGAAGTGTAACCTTCCATTTTATTTCTTTTTCTACTCTGTTCTAGATAGGTGGAGTCTGATAATGATTCTTTTTAAAATTAGTGATAATGTAAGATCCAAACTCATTTTTTCATTATCTGTTTTATCCAGGTTACTTATTTTACTGTGTTCATTACTGGGTGCTAGAATCGAGCAATTAACATTGGAAAAGAGATAGAATTGAGGAGATGGAAGAAAAGATGAATTTACATTGGAATTATTAACTTATTACTTCATAAATGAATGTTTGTAGGAATTTGGATTTAACATACATATATAGGAAATGAGAAAAATTTAGCACCACAGAGTGTTTTTGATGCCTTTGGTAGAAGAATTCTGTCAAGTTTCTTGGAAGTTTTAGGTGACATGTTAAAAAAAAACACAACCAACAAGAACAAAAAAAAACCCAACAAAAAACCCCCAAAAAACCCTTTGATATTAATACAAACAAGCAACCCATCACTGCACAGATTTGAGTTACATTACATAGATGTGCTTCTTAAATAGAATTAAATATTCTTTTTCATTATGTCAACAACAAATTCTGTAACTCCCTGTAATTGTAATAGATGATGTTCAGCTAGGAAGTGAAGATCTGTGCGTGGAATATTAGAATAGATGCCCTATTGCCTTGATCCTGCCTGCTGCTTTGTGTGGGCTGAGTTAAAGTTGTCTCTGTTCAGAGATTTTGATGTTCACTTAATATATTAATTTGTAGATCCGAGGTCTAAGATGGTTCATCTTTTCTGTAGGCTGTTGTTTACTTGCTTTGGTGCTAAACAGTAACCATGTAAGTGTAATGAATGCATTGATTAATCATTTCAGTGTAAATCATTTATATTCCAAATTAAGTGGCTTGAAAAACAGCAGATTTATTCATTCATTCATTCATTTATTTATTTATTTATTTATTCCTTTTGCCAGAGCCTGAGCTGTCAGGACCCATCCATCCTGCAAATCCACCAGGCACTTACTTCCTCCAACCCAGTTCCTAACCAGAGAGATCAAATATCTCTAACAAAAGCAGTGACAGCATCCAGATACAAAATTTACATGTTACTCCCATTATCGTGTCTCTGAAGGGGACGACCTTAGGATAACACAAGAGGAGGACAGAAGGGGTTTTTTTTCTTCCTGTCTTTCCATTTTGGAAGAAGCACACATATAAAGCCTGACACCTCAAGGCTTCCAAAAGGTCTGAAGGCTCAATAAAAATGTTCCCATGCAGACCAGATGAGTATTTGGGTGCTCAGCATTGCAGTCCAGAGCCAATTAGGTAACGCTTTCACCTGCAGACAGTCTCTCCAAGTGATCTCTCAAGCCTTTTCAGATTCTCCTGGAACACTCTGCTACTACAACTGATAGTAATGAGCACTTATATAGTGCTTTTTATCAGTAGATCTGTCAGTCCTTTGCAGGGGAAATCAGTAACATGATGTGCACTTTAGCTGGGGAAATTGAGGCACAGAAGAGAAAAGTGGCAATTAAGAGCTGGGAGTAAGACCCAGATCTCTTGACTCCCTGCCCTGGGCTCTTCTGGATCAGCAGACTCTAAAGTAGTACCAGATCCACCAAGTCTTCTCAAGTCTCTTATGTCAGCGCTCTGTGTGAAGTATATAAAAATTGGGGTGTTGTATCATCCTATTTGGGATTGTTAAGTCTTGATGTGCAATAAAGGCAGATGAGACAGTGGCTTCCTTAGGCAGCACTATTTCACCCAACAAAATGTTTCTCTACAATAGCAAAGAGCAGGTTTTATTTCTGCCAAATTCTTTGCAACCAAATGGACAAAATTTATCTGTAGCCTGGCAGCCAATATGCATTATCCTCAGGTTCCCTGCTAAACTATTAAAATTAATCAGGTGGCAAACTTTCATTACGCCAGTTCTAATACACTAGAAATCCAGGCTCCTAGCACTGGAAACAGCAGTAAATAGAGCAGTACAATAAAGTGTCTGAGGAAACTCTCCAAAAGCTAGTCAAATCAAATTAAACTGCACATATAGCAAACTATTTATTTTTGTATAGAATCTTTCATACGAAAGTTTCATAACCTATTATATGCTATATATAGTCTCATCCCCCGGCTTGGGGATGAGACTGTGCCGTGTGCCCCTTTGGCGGTTCCATTAGTGTTGATGGTGGTGTGGGAATCAGGATCTGTGGGTAAATTATAAGGAAGTTTGGCTCAGAGAACTTGTTTTTCTTGTTAGATTAGGAAAGCTAGCTGAGGCCATTTTGCCTAGGAATAGACTGTGACTTGACAAAAGGTCTGGGAAGAGTCAGGAAAATGCAAGAAAAATTAACCAGGCAGCAAGAAGAAATGCATCCAGGGCGTTGTTTAAGAATAACAGAGTTAAGGTATAGTGGTCACAAGCTTCTCTGGTGGAATGAGGATAGGAAAGCTGAACCTGTGGCAGCTGGAGCTGTGTTGGGATCAAGAAATTTGCAGTATGAGTTACACACAGCATCGTAAGATTAGAGAACTAATCAGCCACTGAAGCCCTTATTAGTTTAGCACCAGTGAAGGGAAGAGAATGAATTGGGAAGCTTGAAGCTACTGAGAGACCTTGAGGTAGCATTTCTTTAAATGCCTGAAAATTTATGGAAGCCACTTTGAGAAATATAACTGCATCTCCAAAGCAAGAGAAAGAATAGGTTGTAGTTTCTAAAGGAGCATGGGAAGCTAAGCAGCATTTTCTGTTTGTGTTTGGACATCTAACTTCTTCAGGCTTTTCTGAAATTTCCATGGAAAAACCTGCTCAGGTTTGTGGATCCTTGGATTTAACACAAGTGCACAGGAAAGAAAACAGTCTGAGAAGATGCTCCAAATAACAGCTGCCTGTATGTACAGGCAAATTAGGCAGCTCTCTTCGGAGGCAGCCTGCAAGAGGCTGGGTAGTTCCTGTGCTGCCTGGCGCTCAAACGGGGAGGTCAGTAAAGTGGTTTTTTTTTTTTTTTTTCCCCTGTATCTGAGCCTGGCAATCCTTTTGCCAAAGGTGGAGCAATGAGAAGCAATGCACTTGTTTCTGGCGTGCCTGTGAGGAAACTCATCTGTGTATGTGCGAGGCAGCCAACATCCACGTGGTGGATTCCGGTGGTCCTGGCACCATCGCCAAACCTGAACCAAGAGATCTGCATCACAGCGCTGGAGAGATTTGTTCACTAAATTAGGATTAGGCTCAGCAGCTGCAGAGTCTTTGTGGCTGGCACTTGGGGAATATCAACTTGCTGCAGATGAGGGCTCTCACCTGGCAAATTAATTTCCACTTTTAAATTGATCCACCTTGAAAACTGCCTGGGTCTGGCCGTTGCACAGATCCCAGCACTACAAGCAGGCAGATATGGCTTTGTTGCCGGTTGTGCAGACTCTTTTGGAAATAAGGCAGAAACTGATTTATTGTTTGTTTAATCACTAATGCATTAGTAGGATGCATTTTTTTTTTTCTGTTTCTCTCAGCACATGCGTGTTCGGTTGATTACGGTCCTCCCTTAATATGAGTGTTGATGGAATGTGGTGATTAAATTGATCATCTCTGCTGTCACCCTTTGTTTTGAGTCTGCCCAGGGTAAGTGCTCTTCCCAGAATTCTGTGCCTCCTGTTCCTGGGAGCAGCAAATGTTTACCCAGCAGTACAGGACCTTCTCCAAAACAAGCTGCAAATTTAATGAAATTACTCATGAAGAGCAAAAAATATATATATATATATTTTGTGCATGTGACTGGTAGCCAGGACTTTCAGAAATGTAGTCTAATAAGAATTTTCTTTCTGATTTTGGGAAAGTCTCCCTATTCTCCCTCCTCCTTTTTTTTAAAGTAAATAAAAGTCTAAAGGTACACTCTAGTGTTAGGATTAGCAGCTCCATGTAGTGCTCTGCACCTCAGCAGGTAAATAATCAAGATGTACTCCCTTTCTGCAGCTGCATGCTAACTAAAGGCAAATGATAGAGCTCATAAATTAAACACAGAGGGCCATGCCAGAACTGCGTTACCTAGTCCTGTTATTGCTTGCTATTTTAAAGTGTAAGCATGAGGGAAATTGCCGTGTTTATAGGGTTTGTATCAGGGGTTGATATTCTGTCACATTCCCAAATCCTGCTTGTTACACATCCAGGTGATGAGAGAACCTTTGGGTTGAATGCAAGGCTGCCCGTAGCATTTGCGTGTTGCATTCCAAATATGATCGTTTCACAATTCAATAATCTTACGATGCTTCTTGAATCTATTACACAGAGATAGAAGACAAGATAAAAGGAGAGAGATTATGATATGGATGAGCCTTATAGGGCTCTACAGGTTTTTATGGCCTATTCAGTAGCTCACAAAGGGAGTTAGGTTTGTTTTTTTGGGGAGGAGTGGGATTTTTTTTCCCCACTAAATACAGACTAGATCTTTTGTGCTAGTTGCAAAGGAGACTGACAGGTTGAAAAATCAACAAGTCATAAAGTGACAAATTGGGTGATTAGGACATTTTAGTTTGGTTTTGTTTGGGACATTAAACAAATAGAGTGTCTCATATTAAAACAGGATTGACCGTTGGTTTGTGAACTGTATGCGGTAAAAAAGACTGTGCTTCATCTTGCACAATCTACTCCACACATCAAGAGCACAGGCTCTTGTACGGGTGGCTTGGGAGGGGACTTAGTGTGTGTTGGAGGGGGAAACCCATATCTCCCTGGTCATTTTGCACCTGAGCTGCTTGTCAGAAAGTTTTGTAAACTCGCCTTGTGGGGCAGACAAAGAAGTACCCCATAAAATTTATGAGCCCTAGACAGCATTCTCCTCAGGGGTAATAAAACAGGAGGCAGAGAGTTGTGAGAGGCTTCAGGGAGAGGGAAAGTATTTAAGCTTCCTCTTGAAGTGAAATGGTAAGATTTTAGCTAACAGTGGAGAGCTTGTGTCCACACGTGGATCACAGTCAGCTCTGTATAAAGAGGGATGGGTTTGGGGTTTTTTGACACGTTTTTTTTCAGTTGCTGCAATGAAAAAAAAATAGTTGAGAAATATGACGTACATGTGATTCACTATTAAGCTGCAATTTCAGACATCAATTTAATCAGACCAATCAGAATGAGTATGCTGTTCTGAAATGAAATATTACGTTATTTCTAAGAAGGAGATGTAGGCAGACTGGAAGCTGAATAGTTTTCTGGCAACACCTTTTTTTTCTTAAGATGTGACTTGGGTTTTTTTCTGATCCAGGAGAAATCAAAGAGCCACCTTGACAAGCAGGCTCTCCCTTAGATCAAGCCATACGAACTTGGTGCTCCGGTGTAAGGAAAAATTCATTTGGTTGGCTGCCAGTTGGCAAGTCTTGAATTAATAAGTCTCTGTCTTCTGTGATAGTGTCAGTTCTGCTGCGTCGAGTCCTGTGCAGAACTTCAGTCTAGGCAATGAAATAGAATTTGCCTGCAGAAAAAGCACGTGATACCTGAGGAGTGAATCAGTACGGATGCACATTCAACCTTGGGCAACAATCCTGTCAAATCTCCGAACTTCAGCAATTTGAGGTCTGCGTGAGGCTGGGAGAGAAAACTGGTGGAGAAGGAAGCAAGGCAGATGGTTTGGCTTTAAATTAGTTGTGCCCCACTAGTATGGTGTCATGTTAATTCCCAGCTCTTGGGTGCAGGATTACACCACAGCATCTTCAGCTGTTTGACTGTGGCATAGCTGTAGACTGGGAAGATCGTTTTGTGTTTGAATACCGGACTGTGGCTTGGTGTGAATAAACCCACGTAAACCAGCATAGCTTCACGGGGCTCCGGTGGTGCTGGATTAAAAGCAACTTCTTTTTGCTTGTAGTTTTTAGTTTGTTTTCAACAACTGCACTGTGTAGTGTATTCTCTTCATCTGCTAAATTTCAGTATGTTGTGCAGCTGTTTGCTGTTTTTATGTGTGTACATATATATATATATATATATATATATATATATATCTGCTCTACATCCTTCCAGAGCTGGCTGTATTTTACCAATGAACAAAATTATTCCATAAAACAAGCTCTGGAAAGAACCTGAGATCCTTTTGAATGACACGTGCTCTATAAATGTATGGCCAGTTGTTACAGCGGGCTTTTGTGGTACGTGAGAGAAAAAGATAAAGCTCTCCCTCGTACTGAAAGATGGGGATTGAATGGAGGGAATGGCAGGAGGCAGATGGCACTGAAATGGTTCCCAGGGAAGAGGGGACGGATGTATCCTCCAGTGGTGTAGAATCAGCTTCATTAAAGAGTTATTCTAGTTAAAGATCTGTCCCATAATCTATTTCTCATGGCAGCTATTCAGCTATTTGCTGAATCTTTTTTACAGATCTTCATAATTATGATCAGTGGTTTGAGATTGATCTGTATTTTAATGTACTTATGATTAAAAAAAAAAAAGAATTTAACTAATAGGGAGAAATTACATTCTTGCTTTGTGAGTATAAGAACATTATGTCTGACCTGTCAATGTTAGCAAGGAAATAGGTAGGGAGGAGTATAATGCAGCAGCTGATTTTTAATATACTGTGAACTGCTTATAGGGTGAGAACCATTTGTTCCAGGGATTATTTTCTCATGGTTTACATATTCAGTTGCATCTGCTTCTAAACACAATTCACAAATTTACCTTAATTATTTCTAAGACTATAACTGTAAGGAATATATTTTAAAAAGCAAACTCATCAGACTTAAATCAGTACATGAAGTAGCAACATTTTAATTAACTCAGGAATACTTTCCCTTATTTATTGTGATTTATTTTTCCTCTCTTACCTAGCTCTTAAGAGCAGAAGCTTATGGGTTCCCTATGGAATTCTGTTACTATAGTGAAGTTTTTCTTTGAAATATGAACAGATGAAGCCTTGGGGGTATTGAAAAGTTTTCTGCCAAAAATTTATTATTTCCAAGAATTAATGGAAAAACTTATTCCAGTGATCTGCTATATGCTATTCACTGTGGTTTTAATGCCTCAACAACTTGATTCAGATTTTGAAGTGTCTGTAGAGTTGTGTTCAAGATATTGCTGCAATGCTTGTTTAATTTCACTGAGCAAATAAATTCAAATAAACCATATGCACAATTAGAGAGCTTTATTTGTTTCCCCGAGATACAGCTAAAGGACGTAATCTTCAGGGAAGGGAAATTCTCAGTTCCCATTGCCTTATATTGCTTCCAGGTAGCAAAGGCACAGGGACATCTTACATTAAGACAGCAAAAGAGAGAACTATTCAGGAGGTTGGAATATGAATAATTCTCAAATTCCATCAAGTAGTTAACTCAAGTTATTTAATAAAGTACCAGAGAAGACTTGGGCTTATGACTCTCAGATGGGAGGAGGTGAGAAGAAAATAGTGGCATCTGTGCGGTTCCACTGAGCAAATTCTTGGGATTTCATTAATGGAGCATTAATGAGCAGAAGACATCCTGTCATGGCTGATGTGTGTCTCTGGAACCTGTATATCAGTAGTTTACGATGGATGTGATCTTACTCCTGCTGCAGTCAATGGCACTGTAACCATCAATTATTTCTTACACTTCTCATATATAAAATATCTCTGTTTGTACTTCATATAAGAATTAAGGGCTTATGAAGTGTCCTGGGCTGACAGCCCCAGAGACTGAAACTCTCTTTATTCATTAAGTAGGCTGAGCTTAGCTGGGAGTACTGCTGGCACTTCATCTCAATGCTGTTGTGATTGGACCCCCTCTATGGCCAAGAAGATACCTCACCAGCAATTTCCTTTCACTTACTGTGTCCTCTAGAAGTGCTAAGGCAGACATCTAGCTACTGAGCATTGTTATTCTTCCTGGGCTACCAATAAGGGCAGATATAAATGACTGTCTAAATTTCATTTATGACTAAATGTATTCTCCTTGTCAGCAAAAGTGCATTCCTTTTGTACATATTTGGTCCTGTTTGGAGGAATTTCCTCTGCAAGGCCAAGTCTGACTGCATGAGAAGTTGAATTTTAAAGATCCAGGTTTGCAGACCACTGAAGAGCCCTCAAAAACTAATGAGTTTTGTTGTGACCAGCCAAGGGCACACTGGAAACCATGACCTCTGGGTGAAAGGGTCAGTATCCTCTTACCTCTGAGGCCTCCAGTCATGTTGATGGATTTCTTTTCATGTTGCTTAGATATTAACTCTGTATACTAGAGAAGAAAAACCGAAGCCATAGTCTGAGAGGCAAGAAAAGTATTTTTAAAACCCAGGGAAATACTAATAATTTTTATTAGTATTTCTAAATAATAATACTACTTCTGTAGAGCTGGAAAAGAAGCCATCTACAAAATGTTAAAAATCATAAACATTTTGAATTGAGATTATATCCTCAGGGAAATCAACAGGAATTTATTATTATTTATTTAACTTGTACTGTTTCGTATGAGGATATTGGTTCAAACAAAATTTTAAGCTAGATGCAGTATGCCTCAGTCCAAAAAAATCATTCATCCTCTGCTAATTTGCCCTATGACACAGAGCACAATGTAAGAAAATTTTGTAATGAGATTAAAATCATATTTAGGAATGAATCTGAGGCTTTATGAGCTGCAAAAAATGCAATTGAAGCTCTAACATTCACCTGGAAACAAGGAAATGTAACTGCATTTAAGAGATAGAATTTGGTAAGCATCAATTCATACTTAAGGATCAATACAATCATCATTTTCACGTTTCACTGCTGATCACAATGTGTTGATTGGTGACACTTTAAGGAGCTGGAAGGGATTTCTTTCTACGTAATGCAATTGCATAGAAAGAGTGGGGCACTTTAAATAAGCCACCTTCTCCTACAGTCCTCAAAATGTCTTGCATAAATGGTGGGATCTTTTTGTCAACTTGAGCCTAAAAGGAATAAGATCCTTCTACCACTCTTGTGTAATGGAGTTATTTTTTCAATGTCAGTAATACAGTCTAGTACTTCTGGCACGCTGACAGACCGTAATAAAGGTCATAACACTTGCTGTGTCCAAACTCCCAGTGACTGGAATGGAAGTTTCAAGTGCACACTATTGAGCCCAAGAATTATTGCTTCAGAGAATCGTGTCTGCTAATAGTAATTTCTGATAAACGCCCGGTGAAAAACAACCCCAGCGCTTTGGAGGGAAGGGAGAGGAGGGAGACAGTGGAAGCTGTGTGCAATTTCTTCATTTCTGCTAATAATATTAATCTTTGCACCGTGTGTTTTATCTGTGGACTTCTGATAATAAAGATGCAAGTGCCATAGAGTAATTTTAGGCACAGGGAAATGAGTTTGATTAATCCAAGTCCTTTGATAGAAACAGGAACTCATTCTCCATCTTCTAAACTCTTGCGTAGCCCCGAGAGTATGTTGAGGATTTCATTGCTTCCTGTGTTCATTTCTATATAATCAAACTAGAATATTTTGTGACAATATGAACTTATTTTGAAAACTTGCTTGTAGTGGGTTTTTTTTCAGCTTAGCAAGGAAAACTGTTTTCTTTTTATATGTACACCCACATACATATATATGCGTATATATATAAATTGCCATTTTTCAGACTTCTTTTTTAGTGAGCCATATTTTGTTTCAAGTTAATTAAGCTAATAAGTAATTAATTATAAATATGGTAATCCTGTAAGATGTGTTTAAGGCAGGACCAGGGTGACAGCGGGGCTAACGTGTTATGTGATTAAATTATATTTAACAATTTGCAGCCTTTATGGATGACAATGACTTGAAGATCTACACGAGCTGATTTCTACACAAACGAGGGTGGGTATAAATGCCATTACGTAGCTGATTGAATCACATGTAGCTTGTTTTGTACTCTAAAACCACACTTTTAAAGTTTGCTGTCAGTGTTCTCCCAGATTCCAATTGTTTGTAACAGAATGTAATTTATTACAGAAAAACGGAGTATTTTCTCAAAATGTTGATGGGAAATATGAGAGCTGTGAGTAAAGATGCTGAAATATCCCAATTTTTCATCTGGGTCTATCACAGAGCCAATGAGCAACTCTTTTGTCTACTCCCTCCGTCCTTCACTCTTCCACTCTCCACATTAGACCCAAGACCCTGGGCACAGGGAAACAAATGAGGTTTGGCTAAATTTGGGGATGGGAAACCAGAGAATCAAAGGAAATAAATATTTATTTCAAATGGTGAAACAAGCTTTGTCTCAGCTCTCTGAGAGTTCAGCAGCAGAGACGTGATGGGGCGAAGAGAAGTAAAAGGACAACTTATGGTTTCAAGCCATTTATATCCACTGCACATAGAGGGGAAAAAAAAAAGATGGGAAATCTGTTGTGGTCATAGCTGGCACTCTGCAGTCCCTGAGAAAGGTTCTGGGTTTCTCTATTTAGATTTTTTTAAAGGCTGTGATGTGCACCGCAGCATTTATTTTCTCTTTCAACATAAATAGGTAGCTAACTAAACTACTGATGGGTGGGTGCAGGATGGAAAACGCTTGCATTTGCTCAGATAACCAAAAGCTTAATGCCCAGGGAGAGAGAAAATCAGCTTACACTAATCATTAGAAGTCAGCTAGGTAGGACGCTCAGGTGGTAAATTTGTACATCTGCTGCTGTCGAACTTGGTGGTACTGGGGAACTTTTAAAAAACAATCTGTTTTCTCCTGCAGGCAGTGTAATGGGAACTTTTTTTTTCCAGTGAACAGAAGAGTTCCTGGAAAAATAATAAATTCAGTAATTTTCTCTCTTGTAGCATTATTATATATGTTTTATGATGACTGTACAATGTTTGCCTACCTAGTTCTTCCTCTGTCTTTGAGTGATTAATCTTTTTTATTCCTGATTGTAAATTGGTTTGTATCTTTGGACTCTTATTTTGTCAAAGGGATGTTTTGACAGACTGCTGAGCTGAGTGAGATTATCCCAATTACATTTTACTGATAATATTTGTTGTCTGATGCCTTCCATGTAATATCTGCATGGGATGAAATGCTGCCTTTCATTCCTGTGTGATCTTGATTTACTCGTAGGCAATTTGCACATAAATTATGATGTCTAAAGCAAGAGGTTAATTATGAAAATCAGTGACTAATGGGCCCTCCATCAACAAGGGCTTTAACACCCTAAGAACAGGAATAGTCAGTGCTGGTATGGGACTCTAGCAACCTGTACTCATTTCCCTGCTCATCCTGCATTTATGGGTGGCGTGTGGAAAGTCTCTTAAAATTTTGTGCCTCAGAAGGCACATTTGTATAACGAAAATTAACTCCTTTGGATGGATGAACCTTCCTTATCTTCTTGGATAATGCTCATTTTATAAAGGATTCATGAAAATAAACACAGTCATAATCTGACAGCAAAGGTGCTAGAGACATACAGAAATGATGTTCTGGGTTAAGTCTGGATGCTCCTGAAAGAGATCCAGGTCATCTGCTAGGATTCACCACTGCTGTAGACAGACCTGTAATGCCAGGTCCCAACAAGACTCAGACAGCTAAGTCAGTGCAGCCCTAGGACAGGGAGGATGTTGAAGGCTGATTTATTGCATCTCTGTTAGCTTTTTCTGAGAGTACAATTAAAAATGTGATGTTATTTTTAGAATGTTATTGTTAACTGTTCTTTTCAGCAATCACATTTTCCATTTTCATATTGTTGTGACATCTCCTGTCCGGGTATGGCAGTTGCATGAATTAAGTTAAGTGCTGTTGTTCAGCTTGATTACAAGGAAACTGAAATATGTCCCTCATGGGTATTATCTGTCACGTTGCTAAATACAAAACCGACATAAAGCTCTGCTTGTTTCTCTAAAAGCCTTGCACGCTATACACTGAATCAATTTCTGTGAGGTACTGGATGTCTCCTACTCCTGCCAGAGTCCTCTTGGTCCAGCGCCTCTTGGTACTACAGTGCTGTCCCGCCACACAGGAGTTTTGCTGTATTTTGGACTTCTGAGACTGCTGACGTCTTTGATAGGAAGTCTCCTCAAATTCTCTAACCCAGCCATCTCCAAAACTTGAAATGACTTTTTTTGTGCCTTATCTGGGGAGGAATGCAGAACTGTAATTTGTAGACTCTTTACAACTGTAGGCAGGTGTTCTTCTCAGTTGTGAAGCATGACAAATTCATAATCCAGTTTCTAGAGCAGAATAAAACTTTTCCTATAATAAATAATTCCATTTATGCCCCCAAAGTCACAGTCCTCACATTTGTGAAGCACTTGGAGGTAAAAATAGAGATTAAAATATTGTGGTAAGTCTTTAATGTACCACATGTCTTCAAAACTTTAGTGACATTATTTCCCTTCTGTCCTCCTTGTGTCATCTTTAACATGGCCTGTATGCTCATGCCTTCTGTGCATTGTTTATTTAATACCTGTCCTCGTTTCACTTTTATGACTGAAGTGCCTATTTTAGACTTCTCAGAATCTTTTCTCCAGGTGGATTGAGCCATGTTATTTTGCATGCCCTACTTTGAAGACATGTGACTCAAGAATGACTCAGGGTCTTGAAGAGTGAGAACATGGAAGAATAATAGTCTCAGACTTAATGAGAAAATTGGCTGCTATCAACTATAAGAGCATGCTTTTGTTTTTCAGCTTGTACAGAACACATGTGCAAGCATCAGCTACCCTTATATTTTAAAAGAAAAAAAAATTTTTTCTATGTTTTTTTCTTATGTTAGACAATCTCCAACATCTATTTTATAAAATATCTTTATGTTAAAGAGCACACAAGACTAAAACAACACGTAATTGATTCTTTTAATCTTAGATCTCTGTTTTGAATATACTTTCATTTCCTCTTCCATATCTTTCCTCTCTTTCCCCAATTAATCCAGTCATGATTTCACACAGTTCCCTAATCAGGCACTCATGATACCGTGGGCATTGTCTGGTTTTCAGGGTAGGACTGAGACCTGAACTGCGAGTGACTTTTATGTAAGTGTTGACTAAATTAGTTGACCCAGACTGCCCTGAGGAACGTTTCTGAGGTGCTTAGAAAATATGACAGTGTGTGTGACATACATAATAAAAGGAGATTTTTGTCTCCTAAATGCTAGGATTCCAGGAAATGAAAATTTCACTGTGACCTGATTAGAAGCCTACTTTTTTATTTAAAGAAGTTGCAATTCAAACAAGCTTTGAAATGAATAAAGAATTTCATACTTTGAATTTTCTGTATGAACTGCTTTCATTTTTGACTGTGTTTGATTAATTATAGCTGGACAGAGAGCAGCTGTGCAGTCATATTCAGGGACTAATGGCTAGTTCACAATCTAATTTTAGCAAAAAGCAAAGAGATATTGCTTTGTTTGTAAATCAGCTCCTGAAAAAGACTGTACTGAGTGAAATCACTGTCTCTCATCTCGTATCTCTGCTTTCCATCTGAAAAAGGAGGGAGTAGCAACAAGTTGGTGCATGTGTGTGTGTACATGTCTGTCTTCTGCGTGTTGGTCAGAGGATGGAGCAAGGAATTTCAAGCTGTTCCTGAGTATCTCTCAGTGTGTTTATCTTCACAATGTCCTCTGGAGGTAGGAGTAGTGTGCTTGTTCCCACTTCCTACACAGACTACGGGTCGGTCTAGGTAGTCCAGGGCTCTGAAGTGGTACTTGAGCTAGCCTGAATACTGGAGGCACCGTAACCAGGATGATTCAGCCCTCCTTCAGAGGAGCAGGGCATGCTGACCTAGACAGACCTATGCAGTAGTATTTGTGGTGCTTCTTAGGTGTCTCCCATGGCACTCTGCTGTGCTGCTTTATTTGCCCAAAATCACACTGTAAGTCTGTGCAAGTGTCCAAAATTCAGCTGCCTTGCCCCACTCCCCAGTCAGTACGTGGATACCAGAGCATCCTTCCAGCTCTCCTGTCCATTGCAGTCATGCAGCCTGGGAACACTTCTGTGGAGCCTGTTTCCTTCTCCCTGCCGGAAAACAGGTCTCAGTTTCTCTGCTTCCATCCAAAACAGTCTTTGTGCAGTAGCAGTTATGTTGTTGACTTTGAGTTAGGTTTAGCTTAGTTTGAATGTCTGCGTACAGAATTAAGTTGGAATCTAATGGCGGTATCTTTTGAATAGGTGACTTAGAATATTGGTGTTAGGTATTCTGAGGAATAACCCATGGCTCCTTTTGAAAGTTTGTCATGCATTTAATTCATAATGACCTATAATTTTGGAACTGACTAGTCCTTTTACGTGGTTAACTTGACATCTTAAAAGACCTTTCAGAAACAGCTAAGTTCTCACTCTGTAAATCAGAGTCTTCTAAAGTGGCTCAAGCTGGACCCCTATAAAACTTCAAAAATATTTTCAAAAAGCTGGATGATTATTCTCAGAAGTTTCATAGTGTTTCCACAGATGCGGTCTTTTGAGCTTACTTGGAGGGTTCTGAAGAGAGATAGCTATCAGGCTGAAAAAGAAACTAAGAAAAGGAACATATGACAGCTATTAGCTAGCTCCAAAAAGCATAACAAGAGGTGACACAAAACACCAAGTGCTTTATAACACACAGCATAGTTTCTTAGCCAGTCACAGTTATTTACTTTATAAAAGATGTCCTTGATGTGGCAAAGAAACTAATGGATTGAGTTACGTATTTTTAGACTGTACCCTGTGCTTTAGTAGTTTTAAGAGAAACTACTGAGGAAGAAAGAGATGATGAGAAAACTCTTAAGGCAAAAATGAATCCAGCACATTAGGATAACTTAACATGCCTTGAGGCATGCTTTTTGCCGCAGGAGTCGGTAATCAAGATAGTCTGCTATGCAAAGTGCTTTGTTTTAAAAAAGAAAAGAATGAGAAAAAAATTAGTCTAGTGAGAACATTAAACTTCTGCTTGACATGTGAAGGTTTCAAGGCAACTGATGGGCAGAATTTATGTGATTAATATTCTTGCTTTCATGCTACACTCCCTGTCCTGTGACCAAAAAATTGGACTACATTTTACACACCATTATGCAGCAACATAAGACCAGGGTCTACGTTTTTTGAAAGCTTGTCTGTGCACTCTTTGCATTTTTTATTCCCTTTATGTACTGCTCTGGGACATAAAAATACACCATATTCCCTTTATAGTTGTATAAATACTGAAGGTTAAATTTTACAAATGGTCTATGTCTAAACACTTGATATCAAATCTACTCAGCTTACTGAGGAAGAAGCTTTAAAGAACCAACTAAATCTCTTAGTGTGCGTGTGTATTGACAGAGATATCGTCTGTCCTTATACGCTGCGTGCGTACAGGATCTGCCAGCCAGCAGGCACGGCTGTGTCCAGCTGGTGTGTTTATATGGACTGTCGGAGGACAGGAGGTTTAAAGCAGCACAGCAGAAGTGCAATGCATGAATGGCTATGTGATATTTAAAAAATATACTGAGCCTATGCTCTCCTTACTTCAAAAAGTAAGGAATTTCTGGTCTCTGTTGTAAGGAACCAGTTCTGCGACTTGGTAAGGAATCAAGATCCATGGAAATCTGACTTTCTCATCAATGCTCTTTGTTCACAATTTGCAAACGTGTTTTTAGAAAACATCTTTTGTTACATGGTGGGAGAGAGAAAACTTACATTGCAGCCATTGTGGAGAGTGTACAGTAACAGCAAAATAAAATGGAGCAGATGTCCATTCTGTTCAAGAAAGAAATCCAAATATTTACTGTTATCTGAGTTAGAAAGGTGTTCCTTGAAACTTTCTATCTGTGGGAAATAACAAGGGGAATATGTTCTTTAACAGTTCTTGCTATTTTTTTCTGAAAGAGTTGGCATTGGTTTTAAATGACAATTTCTTTTCAGTGCATAAATATGGAATAATTTGATTACATATCTTGTATTGATACATTTTCATATGTAAAATCCTTTTGATATATCCTCCTAGGAATTCTATTTATTTATGTTATGGAAGATACAACCTGCTGTAGGACAGCTTTTTGTCTGCTTGACTATTACTATTTTTAAAAAACTGCACATGCAAGCATTAGAAGAATTAAATTGCCCTCATTATAGTGGAACTGTGTTTAACAATTTTCATTTATAAGACTAACGGTTTCAATGCTGTTAATAAATTGTGGGTAAAACATAACTGATTTCAGATGTTTTACAGGGTAATTTGTGTGCTCTTTTTAAAATAAGCAACTTTTTCATAATATTAATAAGCATGAACAGAATCTGACCTTATAATGATTTGCTTCACTTGTTTATGGATTATTGCTAACCTGTGACTTGCAGTATGCTAGCAGATGAAATCTACGTAATGCAATCATTTATGTGTGCTTTATAGAAAGCTACATTTTAATTTGATTTGATTTTAATCAGTTCTTGTTATCAGATCAGGAGCATAACAGAGCCTAAAATGCACAGCTCTTGGAAACATGAAGCAGCAAAGTTCCCAGCTCCAGCAGCAGCTCCCACAGGGATTCCTTTTGATCTCAAGCGGAACTGGGTTAAGGGTGTGTAGTGCGTTCAGAGCTCTTGGAAATCTTGTGATGCTCAAAATCCAAATCCTACTGCAAGTAACAGCTCAACATGAGCGGGCAATGTGCACTCACAGCCCAGAGGGCCAGTCATATCCTGGGCTGCATCCCCAGCAGCGTGGGCAGCAGGTCCAGGGAGGGGATTCTGCCCCTCTCCTCCGCTCTGGTGAGACCCCACCTGCAGCACTGCCTCCAGCTCTGGAGCCCCCAACACAAGAAGCCTAGAGAAGAGAAGGCTCTTATAGCAGCCTTCCAGTACCTAAAGGGGGGCCTGTAAGAAAAGTGGAGAGGAATTTTTGACAAGGGCATGTAGTGACGGGACAAGGGGTAATGGCTTTAATCTGGAAGAGGGTAGGTTTAGATTAGACATAAGGAAATTTTTTTTTTACAATGAGGGTGGTGAAACACTGGAACAGGTTGCCCAGAGAGGTGGTGGATGCTCCATCCCTGGAAACGTTCCAGGCCAGGTTGGCCGGGGCTCTGAGCAACCTGATCCGGTTGGAGATGTCCCTGCTCCTTGCAGGGGGGTTGGACTGGATGGGCTTTAAAGGTCCCTTCCAACCCAAACTACTCTATGATTCTATGAAATCCATTCCCTCCTCAGGTAAAATATGTGGTGTCCATATCCTATAATTCAAGATTTGGCCTATGACTTAATCTTTTAAACTATAATCAAATTGCCCTGATCGTGAGCAGCGTTTTGCTACAGGAACTGTAAACTTCAGTGTATTTTGTACTTCAGTGCTATTGATTGAGTTTGTCTGTATAAATCAGCCCAAGAATTCAGATTGGAATAGTAAAAAAAAAAAATACATTTCAGTATCTGATAACATCAAACAGACAAAGGTTTTCAAATCTTGGTTCAAGAGGGGTCCTTATGGCTCTTGGATTCAGCCTGTCTCTTCTCTTCATATGTTACAACAATGCAGCTGTCGGATTGTGGTACTGCCATTTGAAAAACAATAAATTGAAAGCCACTGATTTTACCTAATTTTGAAGACAGAGATGAGGATGAAGGTAGATGTTGAAGTAATTCAGTGGTCTAGGTGAAGTTTCAGGGGGAATTACCTTCTCCTTTCCTCCTTGTAACAATGCAGATTCAAACACGTTTTTCTATTTCATATGTGAGTTTAGCATGACACAAAATCCAACCAAAAAACCACAACGCATCTATGATTTATTTAGCTGAGATCAAAGACATACAGCTGCAAAGAATCTAATTAAAATTTGATGATGCAGCAGGCAGGCTACATCTATTATTTAATTTGGAGGTTGTGATCTTATACAAAATTAGCTTCCAGATTTCACTTGCACTCTTGGGCTGCAAATATACTTGTACTCAATCATTTTGATATGAAGTTGAATCACCAGAATTTCACAACACATCCTTAGATGTCCTATGTGGAATTTGTTGTCAGGAAAGGAGCTAATAAATTCCAGCTTTAGACCAGCTCTGATATGTTTCTGACCACACAGTTGCTTAGCACCAGCTTGTTTTGCTTGAAGGACCAAGACTAATATATTTTGAAAACAGGATTGATTACTGAGGCGTGTTCAGGGTGGACACAGACACAGCTTTTGACCTTCTCAAACTACTTAATGAGTTTCTGAAATAAGACTTAGAATTTTTTTTTAAAAAGGTATTAGTTTTTTGTATAATTCTAGCTGTTTGTTTCATGAAACAGAACAGTACAGAACTAAACAGTCTAATTAACTGACTTGTTTTTTTGTTTCCTTTCTCCTGTTTAAAATAAGAGAATCAGTGTCCTTTCTGTAATCTTATTGACAGAAGATCAGTAAGAAGTTACTGAAATAATTAATTTTAATGGCAAATTGTTACAAATCAACCAGGTTATGCAAATGCTCCCTTATGCAAGTGAGAGTGCCTTAAGCTGATGTTTTGGCTGATATTGTGCCTAAGTAACAGCTCTAGGGATTGAACATCCTTTTGCCAATAGATGTGATTTACACATGTGGGTACAGTGCATTCATCTGAGCAAGACTTGTCTTTAGTTATAGTGTAGCAACCCCAGCCGATTAATTTAGATGTGTGATGCTGAAGCAGGTGGATTCTGGTCCAAAAAGCCAAATGGATGGATGAGGAGCCAGCTCTGTGGAATGGGACCATCCATGCTCAAGCATGTGCTAAGTGGTTCCGCTCTCTACCACGCTTTGTGCCCATCTTCATAATAAATAGTTTTCACGTCAACAGTGGAATTTTGTCTGACACTATGGACTGGAAATTTTAGTTCTGGTTATCTGTTCCACTGGTGATTTAAGCTAAGTTCTTTTATAATACAAGGAGGAAGCACTCACACGGCTGGGCACTGCTTTTAGCTTAGAAATGGCCATCATTAGCTGAGAGAAGGGCAGCTGCTGCTCCTTAGTGGAAATGGATGTCTGACTATGGGAGTATTCCTGGTCCACTCGTTTGTGCAGCTGCATGAGAACAGTAAGATGCTGCTCTATAAACCAGCTCTGCATCCTTCAGGGTGCGAGAATGGAAAAAAAATTGCCTGTCTTATTTTAAACTGCAGACTTCTACTTATTCTTCTGCAGCCAGCATAGTGATGGCTATAACTACAGAGAACGAGTAGCCGGACTCTTGGCTCTGAGGTTTAGGGAGAAGAGTGAAAGTAGGCTGAGAAATATTGATCCTACTTTCTTGAATGCCTTTACTGTTTGGTCTGGGAATTTGTTGTGAAATACAGAAGATGTACACTGCCAGAATCTGCAGGGTTTACTTAAGATTTGGTATCTTCGCTAAGTGCATCAAGGGAGTCTGGAGAGAATGTCTGTCCTTAATTATGTGCTGAGATACTTCACCGTATATCTCATTTCCTTTATGACCACTGAATGTGTTTGCACGTCTCGTTTTTGAAGGCACCTAGTGGTCTAATTCTGGCTTCCTTCAACTGAAAAAACCAAAATCTAACCCAGATGCTAAGTGACATCCTCTATAAAATTGTTCTTTTTTTTAATAAATAAGGTAGAAAGTTCTTAATGCTGTTGTTTTATTTTATTTCACTACAGATAATTTATGCCAAATGTATCACAGACAGATTAAAAGAAGGTTAATTAACTGTATCAATAACAACAAGCTTCAGATTTCAGATTAACCTGCTTCAGTATAAGTTTAGATTTGGATATGCTTGGAAGGTCATTGAGTTCTCAATATTAAAAGTGTCAAACCCAGAGTAGAAGGAAGAAATGTACTTAGCATGGAACTAAGGAAGCTGTGGTTTTGAGGAGGAGTTTGCTAATTGGCAGACTGATTATTTCTATGTGAGTCTGCTACTGGTGAAATATGATGCAAATGATTGAAATGAGAGATTTTAATAATGCAGAGTGGGTCTAAGACAACACATATTTTTGATTACTGTTCTGTCTGTTTGGGTTTTTTAATATTAAGCTTAATCAAAGAAAAAACAAATTTCAGTTAATGAAAGGGAAAAAAAAATGTGATCCAAATCTTTAGGGAGATATAACAGTTAATTGGATTTCAAGTACTGTAGCTACACTCTCAATAATGTTCCATTTTCTTTGCAGGATTACAGTTGTTTAGTTCCATTAGCCTTCATGTACAGGGTCAGCTTTTAAATTATACTGCATTAGTCTACTGGTTTCTTTTGCCTGATTCTTTCTGTTTTTCCTATATGGCTTCTCTCACAGCCATGACCTGCCTTGGCAGAGGTCACTTGTCACAGCCACGCGAGAGACCTGCTGCTGGAACTGACAGTCCTCTTCCTAATGATTCCTGTCTTCCCTCCGAGCCTGCAGTGTGTCACTAAGAAGTTGGAGCTCTGGCTGTGACTCTCAAAACGATGAACTGAAACTACTATTTGCTTGTTAAAATCAGTGTTTACCAATAAACTGAGCCTTCCAAGTGCAAAAAAAAAAAAAAAAATTTAAGAACTTCAGTTGGTGACACTCACTGTAACTTCAGAATACAAATGAATAGATCCTTAGGGTTTATTTTAAATTCTAGATTAAGAAAATAAATTATTCTGTATGATGCTGGGATAAATTTGTATTCCAGGGGAAGCATTTTGTGTGTTGGGAAGTAGAGGTTCTTAAGCAGGGCAAGTTATCGGTGGTTAGGTGGTGGTTTTTCACATAGCATGAAACTCCTTTCTTTCTCACTGACTGAAATTTCAGCATGCCACTATTGTTGCTGTTTGTGACTAGAGAAGTAAATGTCAATGTGAATTTAGCTTAAAAACAGAGTTCCTAAATGTAGGTGGAATTGGGTGACAAAATTTAAGCACCTATTGTGGCTTCCGACATAATGGCATTTGTTAAAAGCATTGACTTTCTTTCTGGGAAGCTTGTTGACATTTGATTTTGATGGGTTCAGGTAGACAAATACCAAGGTCTTTGCCAAATCCAGTTTTTGATATGTGTTTAAAATCTGGTGTGTTCACTGGCTTGAATTGTGAATACTTCTTCCTCATAGAAATAAGCTCCTTCACAGTGAAAAACTAGAGGAACAGTTTAGAATTATGTTGGTCATTACATTTATATTGATGCATTAATTGCAAAACAATGTGATAACGTACAGAGTTGTTTTTTTTTTCCACTCAATTCTACCCTTAAATTTCCACATCTTTAAAAAAAGAAAAGCCATTCCACCAATATGACTCAGAGGAAACACAGGTAGCGATGAGAAGTTACAAAAGCACTATGGAAGTGCCAATCCTTAGAGACAATATTTAGTTTACCATAAGATTTTAAAATGGGTCAGCATTGTTTCTCTTTCAAAGAAACACACAACGCTTCAGTGAACCTGACATCTTTTGGAGCTGACCCTATTAATTATTTTTGACTTACTGTGTACTATACATCCACAGGGATTTGCAGAGGATCAAATACACTATTGTCAAGGGCTTTTATTTCTCTTTTAAATGTACTTGTGTGTGTTAGAGAGTTTAAATGTAAAACTGTCTATTAGTGGATGCTATGTGATAGATAGGTTTAGAGCTACAAATGCATCCATCTTAAGGGGAAAAAAACCATGCACAGCAGATTAATAAAATTCACTGTAAATTTTGTGTCTGTACTGCTCAAAAATTCAGACAGCATATAGACTGTTATACACAATATCTAAATTTCCTGCACATCATAAAAGAACAGCTTCTAAGGACAAGTTCTTCCAGTAGAAGCAATCCGGAATACATTTTTCAACAGAGAGAACTGTGTTCAGTTTTCACTTACACAAATACCAAATTTGAATTCCTACACTAAATCTGAAAGACTTGCTCTGCATTAACGTTGGGGTTACTGAAGGCAGGTTCTGTCCCTGCAATATTGTTTGCTCTTTGGAGACCACTGACACTGGGAAGGTGATAAAGGCAATGGCACGGTAGTTACAAGGCAAAAAGAAGGGTAATAACAATTGGGGCGAGTAATGTGCTGACGAGAAACTAACACAGATCCTGAAGAAATTCATCCTTTTTCTGATTGTTTTTCGGTCATTCAAGGGAGAAAAGATGTGAACGATAGGAAGAAAAGGAAAGGAAGAAGGCCAAACAATAAAAATCTGCCTTTGTGCAATGAAAAGTCATTTCCCCATCGCCCACACGTGCACAAGTCTTAAGCTCAGAATGTATTGTTTCATGGAGTAAAAAAAAAAAAAAATGAAAGGACAGAGAACAAAGTGAGGGAGGGTTTCTTAGGTTTGTTTATTTGTTTGGGTTTTGTTTGTTTTTTTGTTTTTTTTTTTAGGGTAAACCTGTAACTTCTCGATAATTTTGTTGTTCTCAGAAATTCAGCTGAGGTCTAAGGCTCGATGATAAAGATAGCTGCTACCCAGGATGGTTCTGAGTTTACAGCCTAGCCAGACAAATCTGTCTATGTTTGGTCCAAGACAGGTCATACCTGCATAGGAGGATTTGGTAGAGAGGGTGACAAAAAATTTATTGAAAATCAGGAATCACAGTGAATTGCTTTATCATTGTCAGATAGTGTTGTTTTCAGTTGCGAGATTGAATTTAAAAGAGAAGAAGGGGACACCATTACCCTGATTGATCCAATAGGTAGCACAATATCATCTGCTTTTAAAAAAGATTTTAGAATTCAATTGACAAGTCATGATATACCTGTATGACTATTCTCAGTTGCCAAGAATGTGGGAGTATAAATGGGAGTGTCAATATAAATGTACTGGAAGAAGATTGACTCCTAGAGCAATAGTGTCTTGCAATATAGGCTACAATTTTACAGTCTGCTTTCTGTGGACCGTCTCTAATAATAAATCTCCTATTTGAATCTGATTCCAGTATTGGATCACTGTCTCTTAATTGTTCGTTTTTTTTTTTTTTCTCTGAAAAGTACCATTTCCACCTCTGAACATTATGCACTTCAGCATTTATAAGCAAGTGACTGCTATAAGCTAAAAGTGCGACCTTTGCTAATGGTTACCTGTAGAGTTGACTGTCCCATAATTTCACCCCATATTTAAAACAGCAGAGATCAACGATAACTGAGTGCAACTGGAAGGAAAACGTGGATTTTTAATGGCATCTTTATAACCAACTGGAGGAAACGTAGAAATAGCATGGAAGGAAATCCAATGTTCTTCTTGCAACTAATTGTGTGCTTCCCTTTGCGTGCCATACTGCAGAGGAGATGATGGTACAAGGTGATTCTGTAGGAGATACACTAAGCCATGCTGCTCTCAGAGAGACAGTGGATTAACTGAAGCGTAGCTGAGTAAATGGTAATCCCCCTGTTTTACATGTGTACCCTTTGGAATGAGCTCTACAGAGAAGCACAGCGTTATGCCAGTCAGTCTTGCTAACACCTTCAAATGGTTGAGTTAAACAGTTTTTAACCAAGATAACGCTGATGGTGACTGAGTATGGAACAGGGAAGAGCTGCAGACAAAGCAATGGCGAAATCTGGATTGTGTTCCATTGCCTCTGTTCTCTTGCCTATCTTTTTTTCCAGGCTTCTAAGTAGAGGAGACTTCACCCAAAAAAATTTACCTGGAAAAATGATGATAAAATAGATTAGAGTACAGAGACTTCTGAAGAAGTGCATTTGAAATACTGAAATTAGCTGATGGATCTTCTCTGAATCCATATGAATCTGCACTACAGCCACTCAGAAGAAATTAGCTATAAAGAGTATGGTGGATATTATTATCAATCAGATAGCTTGCCACCTATAAAGAGATCTCTGCTGGATTATAAATTTCTTTTAAACTTTTATATACTTGAGGATTTTTCTCTGGCACTTGTCATAAATGTTGATTGTTTTTAAAGCAAGAATGAAATATCAGCAAAATGTTGTCATTAATATTATGTGAATCATTGTTTTGTTTTAAGTTCAGTACCTTCTTTTAAATGAAATTAGGTTGGCAGAAAAACAATTTTTTTTTTCTTTGCATTTTCCTGTTGGAATATAGGAATATTACTTTATAGCAGATGTTTAAGGTTGAAATGTGGTATTTTTGTTTGGGATGTATTTAATGCTTTAATTAGGTATATTTTAAAATCAACATAAAGTGGAATTTTTTTTAACTGCAGTGTTTTATTTTAAAATGTTTTTAATTAATGCTTCAGCTGAAATATTTTGAAGGAAAATCAAATACTTTCTGATATTCTGAAACATGCATTTTTCAACTGAAGGCACAGACTGAATGAATAGTGTGTCAGACCCCGATTCTTCAATAACTTGTGTGTGTGATCTTTCAGTTTAGGTACAGCCTTGCTTTCTGCCAGTGGAATTTTTGTAGTCTCCACATTCACATATTTCAGGAGTGGGTCTAATTGCAACAAAACATATAGCATTGTGGTGTTTGAGGGTTAACACAAGTTGATGATTCTGTCATCGTTGCAGCTTCCTAAAGGACAGCTGTCATCCTGAATGCAGCCGCATGGCTAGAAAGAGGTAGCAGGAAGGACTCATAGCCTTATTATACCCTATGGAAAGGGGTAAACCAGCCTGACCTAAAATTCATCCTAACTCTGCGTTTCTCCCTGAGCGTGACTGCTTGAGGATGGACTGTGTCTCCTTGAGCAGGACCCACTGACCTCTTGTGATGTCCATCACTTGATAGACACGTTGGTCATTCCTGCTTCCTTCCATGAAGCTCTGCCCCTATAGTTTCTGCAGTAATGAAATAAATTCTCATTACATCTGCTAAGCCCGGTGTCTTGAATGCAGAAGACTTAAAAGATAAAAGCAATAGGCATTTTTGAAAGGAAGAAAAGCTACCTTGTTTCATTCTGTTGCAAATTTCCCACTTTAACTCAGATAAATGTCACACAATTAATAATCACCAGTAATGAATATGATGGCTCAATTATTTGATTTCATTGATTTTTTTTTTGACTACTTAATTTAATTTGCCTGCTTCATAGTATTCGATAAGAGAATGCAAGCTGAGCCACAGGAAGGTAGCAGTACTGGGGAGCTGTACTCAAATCGTCAGAGGCTGGATCTGTTCTTTACTCGCTGACAGGGTAATTTTTCTTCCTGCCAACAGTTGCAAAAGTGTTTAATTTTATTGATTCTTTATTCATCCATTTTTATTATTTATACCCTTTATGTTAATCTCCAATGAGAGTTTACTTCTTATAAGCCAATATCACATCACCTGTCTTCTTTATGATGAGTTTACTCATTCCTATGCAGATAAAAACATCTCCACCTGCATTTTAAAAATTAATATGTAGATTTTTCTCGGAAGTTTTTCTACCAGCATATTGCTGTTCAGTTTTTTGGTAGAAATGTTACCAAGCCACATAAAAGTTGATAAAAAACATACAGACACACGTTCCCACCCCACCTCTCCATAATTCAAGCCAGATGAACTCTGCTTAAGTCAGGAATTTATAGATGAAATATTGCTGGTCTTTTCTATACATGGTTGTTATCTGAGGTCAGTTTTATTGCAGTATAGGAGACCAGAGCCTTACCACATCCACTGGTAACACACTGACCGAGTTAGCACATTTAACAAGTGACCATGTCTCACTGTGGTTATGCTAACTGGTCTGAGAGTGTGGTAGAGCATCCCGATTAAATCTCAGCAAAAGTTAACACTCTTTCCCTTACACGGGCTAGGAGCGTGGTATCAGCTAAAAGGGCCTGGCTGACGGGTACGCCGCGTTAACCTGCTCATTTGTCTGAGCCTTAACTTCCATCTCTTTTCCCCTGTTTCACTGCCAAGATGAAAGCAGTTCTGAATCACTGTCAGAGTCCATCTGAGCAGTACTTCCCACAGAAGAATTTTAGATCAGTTGAAGCAAAAAAAGAATTCCTAACTATAAGCAAGTCTTTTGTGGGAATTAGTAACGAAATAGGTCATTCTTTAATTTGCACAAATAAGCTAATAGAATAACTTAATTTTAGGAATTCTAGGTAAAATGTGAATTTCAATATAAACAATCTTTTAATAAGTTATGGACAGATGGTGGAACCCGACTGAAAAAGAACCTCTACATTTTCATGTTGAATCAGCCTTCATCTACTTGAATCTTACCACTAAGCTATAAATAATCTCATTTCTAGAGGAAAAGAATTTTTTGAACAGTTTTATCTTACAAAATGTGTTTAGAAACATCACTTAATATAAGATTCAAGAAATTCTAAATTTACAGTAAATGAAAGGAGAGAATTAATTGGAAGAAAGTATAAAAATATTTTGTCTATGTCATTGTTGAGTAAATTCTCAAAGTTTGGCTGTTGAATTCAGTAGACTTCAAACTACCCTGTAATTAGTTACAATTTTCATTATGCCTTTTATTGAAAATCTATTTCAAGGTTGCTTTTTTTTGAGTATATTTCCTGCCCATACTTTCTTTTCCACTGAATATGCACATTATAGGTTAGCAGAGCTTCAAGAAAATATTTTAGTTAAGAACATTTGCAAAAAATATTGAAATTACCTAAGTAATCGGAACTCATTTCTAGTCACCATTCATCTATTTCAGTCCTCATTGTCCCCTACAGTTCTGCTGATTTTGTTATTTTAAAATCTCTGAGGCATAAAATTAATCTTAAAAGTTGAGTATGAATTTTTTTTTTTTTAATTGTAAATTTACAAAGTGGGGAATATGGTAATATGCCAGTCTCCAGAACTGACCCTGCAAATCCTGATCAGAATTCTCGACTCCCTTCATTTTGCTTTATTTTACCACCTTGGGTATTATGTGGCAACTTCTTGTACCTCTGTAGAGGCCATTCTTGGTTTATGAAAAAACAGATGTGAGACAGGTGCAAGATCTGTATGTGAGGACAATGGTCCAGAAACCAAACAAACCATCGAGGTATAGAGACATCTGGAGGAACAGTTGCCCTCAGCAGTAGGGAAAACTTGAAAATGTTTACAACTTCAGGGTGTATCTGGGACTTAAAGGCAGCCTAAAAATGCATTTTCATTACCCCGAAAAAGGAGAATCATTTCAATGAATATGTAAAATGCAAACACCATGACATCTGCAAGCAGAAGCTATGCTAGTTCCTCAAATTAGTTTTGACTTCACATATTCCACCTTCTGTTTAACAAATGTATGCATAGATCATAGAAAGAATAAAGTCTACAGAAAAAAAAAAAACAAACCATGGGAATGAACTAATTCTGCTGTCACTCAAGTAGTTATAAAACAAGCCAAGCGTATACTGAAGGTGAACGTTAATGACTAAGGAGGCAGACAGATGGTCTGACTTTTCTTTAGGTGGTTCATCATACTTCATTATTCACAGAAATTGTCTTTGATAAATGGACACAATATTAAGAAGATAATCAGGCAACATATGGGTCACCTTTTGATTATGGTCAAGCAGAACACATTTGATAGAATTCTACCACTTTACGATTGCTTGGAAATACAGAGTGGGTTTCTGGGGGAGTTTTGTTTGTTTTATTAGCAGTTATTAGTGTTAAACCCAATGTCTGTTTCCCAAAGTTAAAAGGAAAGTGTCATTCCACAGAAACCGTAATTTGTATTGAAGTCTCATGTTCATTCCATACCAGTGATATTTTCTTACTAACGAAACTGCTGGTACCTCAAACCTCAAGTTCCCTACTGCAGGGACTGTTACCGTAAGGGATGTTCAGTGTGTTCTGGATCCTTCAGGAAATGCTTTAGTGTCTCAGAGTACTGTCAGCCACATTCATGTTTTCTAGGAGCAGAAACTTTTTTGTTGTTGTTGCTATGCTGACTAATGATTATGAAAAATATATGCATAACCAACTAACCGAAGGAAACTGAAAATTAGCTGGCTAGACACCACCTGCTAATCCTGATACGACAAAGGCTTTTCTTTGCTCTACAGACAGAAATATAATAGTGTCTCAGGAGGAGAAGATGGCTTGTGCCATGATGTCTTCCCCTTCCTGCTCTCAACCTCACCTGCCATGGATGTAGCGCATGACTGAGTTCTAGCTGCAGGTTTGGAAAGGCAGTCATTCCATTGCACCTTTTTTTTTCTCTGCACAAATTTACGAGGGGAGAGTTAACAGTGACCCACTTGGCAGAAGTTTCCTTCTCTGCATTGTGACACAAGTCCCCTAGTTATTGCAGTTACGTACAGGGAAATCAGGCTTCCAGCAGACCAGTTACTTACATGAGTAAGTTTTACATGTTTCAAAAGTACCAAAATGTAGAAGAAACAATTTGCACGGCCAGTTTTTATTTATGCAGGGGGAAACCACGTCAGCTGTTCAACAAACTCATATCACCACATCCTTATGTCTACTCCCTACTTGATTTGAAAAAACAGGAAAAAACCTCAATTCTGCTGACCTCAATTTTGCAGTGTTACAGTTCTGTACGTCCTCAGCAGTCGTATGTTATTTACCAAAAACATTAAAATATAGCTGCTGCATAGTGTATAACTTATATTAGACTTCCCATTAACGTGTAATATTGAATCAAGCATACTGTGTCTTGAATTCTTCTATCAAGTCACCTGTGTAATTGAGCAGCGTCTCATGGGTATAGATATTGCATTTCAGAGAAGTTGAACTCCTGCAAGCTGGACAGTTAGATAGTTCTGGCCAATTTAATTATGTAAATGGGAATTCAGTTTCTCGGGAATATATTATCAGCATTACTTCAAAGACTTGCATAGAATTCTCTCCTATCATCTTTTTATGGGTTCTTTTTCTTTGTTGCACAAGTGAAAATGAAATATTACAATACATCGAGAGAATTTGGTGAGAAAATAAATTAGCTAGATATATTTGCAAATGCTTCCTGTTCCAGTTAGAAGCCAGTAAGCTAAGAGTAAGGAGATGGAAATTTTGTTCTTTCTTCCTCTCCTGTCTTGCACATATGCTTTTACAGAAAAATTCTGTGGAATTTAAATGAAAACAGCATTACATCAAAGAATTTAATAGAAAGTCTAGGCTGTAGCATTCTAATATGTATTTTTAAAAAAAAAAAAAACTATTGTAAAAGGAAATTTTCTCATAAAACCTTTCATTTTGTAGAAATTATTTCTTTACAGTTTTAAAGGATTCTACATAGAGCTGTAAGAGTAACAGCTAAAATATTTTATACCCTTCAAAAGTTAGCATTGTGAAATTAGCTAAGGAATTGAAGAATGGGTGGCATTTTACACTCTACGTGGAAACTTGCAAGTTGTATCCTAGTGCATGTAAAGTTCTAGGCACACAAAAGACTCTCTTTCCGTATTAAAGTCAGGCTAATTGAGAACCTCAGTGCACTGGTGGAGTATCTCCAATGCAATGAAATTAAATAAACAGGGGTGTTTCAACACTTATTTTACAAATTATTTTAACATTTTGATGAACTATTCTTCTCTTTCCTCACTTTTCCAAGCGATTGGTCTTTTCTGGGGTTCACTAGGAGGAGACTTGACATTTGCACTTGAGTACAAGACTACCTGCTTGATGTGTTGGGGCTGAAGACACTTTTCTACCCACTGACTCTTTCTGCATTAGTATAAGACAGAAGCACTGATCTTTATAAATGTCTTCTCAAAGTAGGGTTATCTCTGGGACTGGTTTTTAATTTTTAGAGTCTTATTTAATTAGTGCATAATTTCTTTTTGAAAGTGAATTCTTTGAAGTTATTTCTAATCTCTTGTAGAAGTAGACATATTTATAACTTCAGGTCTCATTCCCAAGGAGTGATGGTAACTATAACTGTAAGTGCAGGTCAGAGCTTATAACATATCCCAATAGCTTTGAGTGTTAAAAAGTCATAAAATAGCTTCACATTTCCATTTTTATAGTATGAGCACATCTTTCTGCAGTGCAGGACAGCTTGTAGGCAATCAACCTGTCTCATGATCTCAGTAAAGTGGACCTTTGAAAGTTTTTAAAGGGCAAGACCACAATGTTAACTCAGGGCAAAAGAAGTTTTTTGCTGTCATGAAATCTAGTTAAATTGTCCTGCCATTGAGACTGAGCTGACTGAGGGTGCCTCTCTTTTGTGTGCTCTTTTGATGGTAACCCATTTTTGGCTAAAAGGATTCTGCACTGAAGTAAATAATTAACAGTAATATTAATGTCCCTTAATTTTAATGAGGTAAAAATAAAGTATCTAGTTGTATCCTCTAGTTGAGGAAGAAAAATTCAGACCTCCAGAGCATGGATCATCTCGCCTAGAAGAATAACTAATTTAGTGCTCTCTGTTAATTCCAGAGATAAACTAGAGGCATCATGTGGACTAGGCTGCTCTAGGTAGATGAAGGCAATCATTCCTGAATGAGAAGATCTCTGTGCTTTCAATAAGGCTACTAAAGATCATATCATGTTAATTCTCTAGAAGAATTTTTCTCAGCCCACCTTCGTCTTGATGCATTGGCATTTTATTGTGGTTTAGAACCAAGAGAAATTAAGAAAAATATGACATCAGTTTCTGGCATTAGATATTTTAAAAAATAAGGTGAGTGAGAGAGAAGTGATTTAACACGTGGTTTGCATCAAGATTAAGATCTGTTCCTTAATTTGAGTTGTTTAATCCTTACTCATTTTATTGCTATGACTTGGTTAGGCCGAGACCTACTTGGTCTATGTCTCTAATCTGACAATCAGGTCTGTTTTGTCCATGTGACACCCACTTTTCCAGTTATTTTTTATTAATAATAATTTCACAATTTCTAACCATCAGACTAAAGCACTGGCTTCTGGATTTTGGTTGTTTTTTTTTTTTTTTTTCTCCTTTCTGCCACTGACTGCCTCTTTAATCTTGCATTCCTTTGTCTCTTTTGTCTACAGATCAAGAGACTTTTCAGCACAATGAATCATTGGAGTACTTAGGTACTTGTTGGCTTTTAATCAATCATCCCATTTTTATTTATTAGTCCATTTTCCATTGACATTTTGTAGCATTAGGCCATCCCCAATGAGCTTGTAATGAAACCAGTAGGAACTGTGGATAATCAGTCCTTGTTTGAGAGGTAGTCACTGTCTCAAAGAATTGTGCTAAAAAGTAATTATAGCCCAAACTGTGAAACTCTCAAAGGCTTTTATGAACAACCTATTCTACATGCACATTTCAATTTACAAGGTTCCCTTGAATCAGTGGCTAAAAAGAATAATGCATAACATGGGTGACAGACACCCAATACTTCAGATTTACACATTCAGTTGATTCCTTAATGTCACTGTTCAGTGCCACCATCCATTTCTTCATTGTCTAGTTCATTGGTATAATATTTTTGATTGAAAGACAGTTTGACACTCCTGCTTTTCTCCTACATGGGATTATCTTACTATCTCATACTCTCTCTTTCAATTTCACACCATTAAGCAGTGCAAAACGGAGAGAGAAAAGCACAAAACTCAGTCTTCATGAATGCACGACTGAAAATGCTTTCAATGTTTAAGATTCAGTAACTGCTGACAAAAGGTTGCTGGTGGGCTGCTCTTTAGCATTAAGAACACAGCCTTTGCCGTATGCATTGTATCGAAAAAATTCTCTGCATTGTCTGGCAATTAAACCTCTTCAACCATTGTTTGGTTATTTGTATGCTACGGAAATAATGTTAAAACAAGATTTAGAAGCCAAAAATCTTGCATACTATTTAAAGCAAACTCCATGTACCGTTTAAAGTAAACCACATGTTAAATAGCGTTGCTGCCAGCCTTTAAATTGGCAAACATGCCCATCCAGTTCCTGTTAAATATGATTAAAGAGTTGTTCAGTGAGAATTGAAATATCATTTTAAATGTTCAATGAGTAGTCCACATGTTAATACTTTATGATAGCAGCTAGAAGTGCCAGTCCTCAGCCTTAATGTAATTTGCCAAGGCCATCTAAACACAGGCCACAGAGAAATACCTCTCTAGAAAGGCCTACAGAGTACAGGGAAGGCAGAAAAACCCAGACAGACATAGAGACAGGGCACACAGGGAGACTGAAAAAAAAAAATCAGCACAGTTTAAGTGATGATCTTAGCACAACAATTGTCTGACGCCTGATTTTGGTGGGTTTAAGCTACAAGCATAAGAGTCTTGAACTGAGAAATTTCACTTAATTTGTTGCTATTCAGCACAGACTTTGGAGGCAGGCCTGCTCGGGTTTGAGCTGCCTGCAGGCCGCGGCCCCTCGGCGCTGTCCCTGCCCAGCGCGGTTCCCTGCAGGCTGCAGCCCCTCATAGCTGCCCGTTTGTTTTTTAAATATTTTTTTTTTTGCACAGGGAGACCCGTTGTTTCAGTGCCTGGCTGAAGCTCTGGGGTTTTTAGTGCTGTGCGTGCTGGCTTCAGATCCAGCTGGAACCGGTTCTGGCTGGCTGCTGGCGGTCCCCCCTCAGCAGCCACCCTGCACCCCAGGGCCTCTTACAGTGCGCAGTGAGGGGCGTTAAGGGTGTAAATGGGAAAGGGGGGTGACAACAGGGACTTTGGGGTGTCTAAATAGACGGTGGGGATAATGAAAGATTCTGAGAGGCTGACTAAGAGAGAAATTACAGTTGATTATGGTCAATTTTGGAAAAGCAATTTTTCAATTGAAAGAATTGTCACACTAAATATTGGGCTATTTAAGGCTTTTCATTTTTCTATTTGCCTTTAAATTGTTTTTGACAGTACTGCCTTAAGTAGTATTCGCTTGCATTTGCAATATCTACTTTAAAACATATTAAAGACAAGAACATACAGTCCGGCAGTGAGCAATTAGTACAGTCTTGCCCTGCTGATAGAGTGCTCTGGCTCAGCTAAAATGCAAGCTGCCATTATAGCGACAGGCTGTATACATGATAAAATAATTCACCTTTTGACAGTTACCTCGTGTAATAGCATCATACAGCATTAGGAGTCAAAGGGAGAAAAATAACCTGAAATTCAGTAGTAATTACTATGAAGTAGTTAATACCTGAGCTTAGATTTTGCAAGATGCAGACTGAGATTTTCAAGTATTTTTATTCCCATCCTCACTGCATCATTAGATTAGTACTGTGGTTTTTAAAATTTGCATTCATTTCAGTCACTCACTACCAGCGATGCTTGTGGTAAACACTGTAAATACCAAGACAAGACAATTTAACAGACATATTTCACAGAGTGCATTGAGTGACTGAAGTCAGTTGTAAACCAAAGATAGACCAAGGTGGAAGGAATGGAAATGGTGAGAAGGGAAACTGCAATGGTGGATTGCAACAAAGAAAGTTGTTTTTTTCCTGCTGTGATAGTGCTAGGGATGGGCACTGAGACTGGTGGTTTTGTGACAGACATTGGTATGGGCACAGATCAAGAGATTGTCCCTACCCTGCCAAATTTACAAATTCAAATAACAAAACAGACAAAGGGTCAGGGACAGGACTTTGTATAGGTAATGAACTGCAATGCAGAGAGATTAAATTACCTGCCCTTTACTGCCTGGACAACAATGGATTATTTCCACTGCAAACCGCAGCCTGGTGCTGGGACACCTTGGCTTTCATGAGCTGTGTAAAGCACCCAAAGCAGATCACATCCACGTACGCTTCTCAGCTAGAAAGGAAAGCTCATCACTGGTGTTATGATTCAGAATTATTTTAAGAGAAACTGTAAAAGATACCTTAATTATATTGTTATAGATTAATATTAAGTCAGCCAGTGAACCATGAGACAATTACTTTTTATAGTTTTATGACTTTATGGTAATTTTTACATACATTTCAGAAGCATCTACCGGCCCCGGGTGTCATCAGGGCACCGCTCATACAGGCGCTGCATACAGGAGTAGTTAATTGGTCCCCATCTGAAGACCCTGTCTGGTGGATATAACATGCCCTGGGTGGGAGGAGGAAAAGAGCCACAGTGCTGAAGTGGTTGCACTATGTCCACACAGATATTCTAGCAGAAATAGTTACATATCCTGGTTCTGGCACTCCAATGTTCTACTTTCATGAATCGTTGCTCCCTAGTGAGTGAAACAACTTTTCTACAAATGTATTTGTCTCTTACAACTTATTTCTGCTAAATAGGTCTCAGCTAAGGAATTGCAGTTTAGCTATGCATTCGTAAATGGTTTTCTTCATGTGGGATTATGTATTGGGCTGTTTGGTATCACATGATTTTGCTGCGTGTCTGGATGACTTTAAAAAATAAAGTGTATAATGAATAATGTGCTTTATTCAAGTTTTGAGCTAAATTATATTGTGTGTTAAAATGAATCAAAACTTTGAATTTACTATTATTTGCATACGTGATCTGGTAGTATTAAAGCAGTGAATTCACCACTTCTATTCATAAAAAAATATTAATGAATCAATCTTTGTATCATACAGCCAGCCACAATCCTTAGGATCATTAAGGATTTCTGATATTCATTTTACATTAAAGGAGAAGGAAAAATTATGGAAAAGTTTTCCATGGCAAAGAAAAATACAGGAATATATATTGCAGTGTTTTTCAAGTGTACAGTTCTATTGATTTAAGCAACTAAGGAAGACTAAGAAAAGTGATACAGCAGCTGAAGTAGCAATAGCATATTTACTCTGAATTGCTCGTTTGCTTCTGAAAATTCATAACCTGAGGTAGAACTGAACAATGAAAGAGAAAAACCAAGCCTGTAAAATCAATTGATGTGCTAGCTAGCTACCAGAACATCTTTATTTTCAATAACCCTGTTCAACCATGTTTTATATCTGTTTATCACTGGACTCATTGGGCAGAACAAAAAAGGTGCTAATGTTAATACCTCATGAATATGCACAGAAAATGTTCCCTTTTGGTTAAATATCAACATTTATACTAACCTTTTTGTTCTTTTGTGTTTAATAAGAGTGACAGATAGTGGGTGCTGTGGGCTAAGACTGTTCATTAACATTGTTCTCTGGGTATTCTTGACATTTAATTTCAAGATGCACGTGAAGTGAATGTAGATACTGTAGTTAGTTTTTGCATATTAAGCATTACTGAAAAAAAAAAAAAAAACCCAAACCAGTAAATGTAGGGCATGTCCTCAGAAATACCATACACTTTTGAAAAGCAGACCCTCATTTTTAGGGAGAAATAGCATCTGAAGATCAAAATGAACCCTCACAAGTGCTTGCCAGCATTCAAAAGAGAAGATGGAAGTTCCAGATTAGTATGCTCACTAAACTGAAGTACCTGTTCTGGCTGTGAGCGTGAACACCCCATCAACATCAAACCTACTTAGCTTACACAGCTGTTTTATACCACCAACAATAAATTTGGTATACTGTTCAGTTTGGTGCAAAAAACCTCATCAACATATGGAAAAGATGTGGATTGACCTTCAGGGCTAGGAGACAGGTGGGACAGCTAGACAACATCAAATAATTTCATATATTGTAAGAACTCACTTGTAGCAGTTCTTTGTTTGATGCATGTCATTTAAGCTTATAATTGTATCACTGCAAGCATGTACATATGCCTGTACATATATATATATATTTCATGTAAGATGTGGGAGTTTTCTTCATCTTTTAATATTTTGGTCCATTCCGGTGCAATATCTACAAAGCATACAGCTATCAAAGCTCGTTGGATTGAAGTTAACCCTGTTCATCCATGTACAGAGACTACCTGTAGAAGTACTGTGGGAGCTGAAAAGATGTAGACTCCTTTCCATTCCATCAGTGGAAAAGTGTCATGCCTTGATACAAGATGCATGTAAAGCACCTACTTGCAAATGATGTAACTGTCAGAAGGGTGACAAGTTGGTCCAGAAAGTCCAGTTCTGTAGATGATGACATGCCTGCATTTGCTTTAGGTTCCTCAATCTGTTTTATGCAGAGCTCTTCTTTAGCGTGGTTAGGTGTCAAATACCTGTTAATCTGTTTTATCTCCATGTCTTCAGTTTGCTTCCTGGAGAAAATGGAGCAGTTCCCTGAGGAACAATGCAGGGCAGTAATCACTTGTAAAGCTTTATGTGTATCCCAAGGACATTAATAATTTGCCTTGGCCCAGGAACCTTAGAATTATTTTTAGTGACCATATTTTAATCTTATATAGCAATTGTGGATTTCAACCGCATTTTCATGAAAAGATTGAGTGTTTAGAGACAGCACTGGTTTGCTCTGTATGTAATAGCTGTGCTCTGGCAAAATTACTGTTCTCCTAGCAGAGAAGATAACCAACATTAGAAAGTCGTCCTTATTGGAGCAAATCTTGTTTTTATGGGTTTCCAAATAAATTTAGCAGGTGGTCCCTGTGATGTACTGTTACCCATAATGTCCTGACTCTGTACTAGGGAGGAAGGTTTTTTCTTTTTCTTTTTCTTTCCTGAAGTTACATATTTTCATCATTACAATTATTTTAAAATAGAAGACTGGGAAAAGTTCATAGTTTTTCTTTTTGAAACACACATATAGTTTGAAGGAATTATTTCTCTCCTATCTTTTAATCTTGGGTTTAATGGAAAGAAGAGTTTTGACACTGACAATTTCTTGATGTGTGGGCTTGTCTTGGTTCAATCCTCTTGTGTTCTTGCATCTGTTGTACAGTCTGCTAGTTCATATAAAAGGTTTTAGAACACAATCACAAATGACATTGTGTTTTTAAGTTTTTGAAGAATCTAGATCTTGCTTGGCATAAACAGAACACTTATTTCTGATACATTGGAGAAAAACAAGAAAGAAATCTTAGAAAACTGTATAAAGGAATTATAGGCAGGTGAATAAAAATTTCTTTAGGTGAAACAACATGTATTGTCTAGTTTCAAAGACAGCCATGTGTCGTGATACTCAGATACTGGCTTGCAGTGATGCTTGTATTTTCAAGCTTTTGTATCTGCTTTCCCTTGCAAAGCTCAGCACATTCTCTAGAGGAGTAAATATTACTAGTCTCATCCTATATCTCAGAAACTGAGGCATGAGTTGGTGACACAATACTAGATTACTACACTCTAGTATCAAACATACTGTTAGAAAAAGAAAAGAAAGGTTAATGAGACGGTGGCCCAGATGCCTGGGGTTTACTATCACATTCTAAGGCTCATATCTGAATGAAGACGTCAACATTAGGTTTTGAAATACTCTTCCTAGAAAATTAAGACAAATGAACAAGGTTGTATAGGATAGCAAGAAGAGCATTTTCTCCTCAAGTTCCCCTAGATGGTCTCTGTGTGGACAAGCAGACTGCTGGTGTAATTTTTAAGATTGTGAGGTTCATAGAGAGTAGGTCAACTTGAGGCTAACATGAGTTTGCAAGTTAGTGATTAAGAAGAAGGGATGAGGGAATTATTTTCCACAGAGAGAGTTCAAATAATTTACCTCGTATTCTCTCTTTACCTCCAGTTTCTCCTCCTTCAACTTGCAGGTGAGAGTTGATAAATATAGCTTTGTCATGAAAACACAAGGGGAAAGAAGCAGTACTGTAACTTTATGGTAGAAGTCTACTTAAAAGATGATAAAGTGTCAGCACAGGGAGGAGGATACCGTGACTGCTATATCCTTCAATGAAAAACAAGTCTTGTCCTGTCTGTGGTTGCAATGCTAAGTGGGTTTTCATCTAATGTGCAATCAGAGCACCCTGTGCGAAAAGAGATGCTCGCTGATGATCAGGCATTTGAGAAACAAAAGTGCTCAGCAGGATTTAAAGGAAATCAGGTTAAATCTTCCTCCAGATGCCACTGCTTTTTTATATGCTGTATCGCACTGATAGAACACAACGATGAATCATCTGTCATGTCAGTGTATGACACAATATATTTGTGATGAGTAATGTCCTGAACACAAATTTCATTGCACCAGTGTAGAATTTATCCATCTCATACTCCCCTTGGCCTATACATAACCAAACCCATCAGGCATGATTTCGCACGGTGCAGAGCACGGTATTGATCCTGCGTTAGTGAGATCAATGCTCCGTGGCCTCTGAATTACCTTTGCCATGTAACAGGGTGGAGGCTCCAGAGCCAGGTGCGACAGTTCATCACAATCTGACAAATCAACCTGTGGTGGAGTGGGGAACTTGACTGAAGGCAAGGATCCTTTAAAACAGAACAGCTGGTTCCAATGGCTGCTTTTGATTACAGAGGGTACAAGTAGGGCTTGAGGGGGGCTGTTTAGTTTGGCTCTGGAGTGCAGTGGAGCAGGAGCTGTTGGTGGTGAGGTCTCAGGAACCAGAGGGAGACCCAGAAAGGATAAGAGGTTAGTGAAAGGCTGAGCAGAGCTGGGGAGCATATGTAACACATCAGAAAGAGGTGGGTGAGCACTTTTAGAAGCTTATGCTTACAGACAGATTGGCTTGTGCGGAGAGCAGTGCAGCAGGATTGTGAGAATTGCTTCTGGGTATGGAGGTTCGCTCTCTGTAGGCACTGGTTTCTGTTGGTTTTTTAATGGCTCATCTCAACAAGTCTCGCTACTCTAACCAAAATTTTGGGTTTTGTTTTGTTAAACTGATGTGGAGAGCGTAGCTTGGGAAAGGAAGGGCTGTAGCATTATCAATAGCTGTAGTCTATGTGAGAAAAAAAAGTTTATTATGCTTTTGGCTGAATCATGTAACAGATAAATGTGCAAACTAGAGAGCATCTTATAGGGGAAGGAGGGAAGCGTTTTTAAAATAGTCTTATTTTTATTAAGTGGTTTTGTAGAGCTGCTCACAGGTCTGAGCTACTCATTCCTAAACAAGAGATGTTATGCCCCCAGGTCTCTTTACCTCTTCATAGCAGGTATAGTAGATTGCCTTTGTACCTTACTTAAGACTGCACTGGACTGGAATAACAGATTCTGCATAAGGGAGGGCTCTGCTCCATGGGCTAGCAAAATCTTGTGTAAAGGTTTATGAAAGGAAATAGGGGCTGTGTGCAGTCTTCTTTCAGCTCATTCAGCCACTCACTAGCAGAGGACTGAGAACTTACAAGCCAAATGCAAATGAATTTTCCCAAGGTGAAAAGAGAATTAAAGGAAAAACTGGAACTGGGGAGCAAGAAAGAGCCTGAATTTCAGGTTGCTGTCTCTACCCCTTTCCCTTGTGCCAGAGGCCGTTCACAAGGTGCTGCATTTAACTCCCCATAGCTCAAGGCTATGCCTGAAGGCACCTTTTAGTATTATCCATTTATACTAAGGCTGCACACCTGAGACCAGCCACAGTAGTTGAAAAGATTTCACAGAGGAAAAATCCTAGTCTGCCTGTGGTTCTCTAATATAAAAAAAAAAAAAAAAAAATCCAGCTGGCTTTGTTTATAAAGGGAATGTGTCTCTTAAAAGCAATAGTTTGCTGCCAGCCTGGATTAACAGATTTTCAAAAGCAATTTTAAAAACAGTAACATACTGCCACATCCAGCCTCACCCATCTCTTCAACAAACAGGGTGTTTGTGCATATTTAAGTTTGCTGGAGTTCCTGATGCATCTCTTTGGTTTGTTGTTTTTTTTTTAATTATGCCTATTTAATGGTATACCTGCTAGTTTAGAGATGGTAGAATATTAAACAAATTCAGTGATGTTTCTTCAGAAGGACCTAATTTGTAGTAGCAGAATGATGGTAAAAGCTATCTGCTTTAGACAGAGTCCCTTTGATGGGGAAAATTCAATCAGATCTCTTGAAAGTGCTTTAACAGAATTCTGAGAGTTCTTTCTTGTGTTTCTGCCACTTTCTGGAATGTCTTTGGATGGCACTTGTTTGTGCTTGTGCTGTACACAGGTGACTTGGGAAAAAGAGACTCCTGTGTGATAGTGTTTATTTCTTTTAAAAAAAAAAATACAAGAGACACGTCTACCCAGTGAGAAACTCTATATTAATATAGCATTTTTGTAGCCAAGCCACACTACAAAAATCTTATGTTGTATGTGAATGGCTGGGTTCCTGTTCTCTCTCTATGTAAGAAAGACCAAGGTGTGTGAACCTGCAGCTGCAACAAATCAATCGTTAAGATAAATGGAAACAGCAGGTTAGCTTTGCAGTCCAAGCTTAAATTTGAAGGTAATTCTTGCTTCCAACCTTGACAAGGTTTCTTGGAAAGTAGTTTGCTAGTTAATATCCTTTCTTTGTGCCTAAATAAGCAGTGGTGCAAAAATTAAAGGTTGGCTGAGACAACAGAAAAGATAATGTCCATGCAACAAAATGTTATCTCAGACTATAAATTGGGAGTTCTTTGTCAGAATAATTTGCTATTGGTTCTTCTCCAGCTGTGATAGCTTTGTGCTTTATTACCATTTCTCCATGAGCCATAGTTGGGGCTTTGTGCTCATCTGTTTGCAGCAGTGTTTGAGGTGGTGTAAGAGGGTAGGAAGATACCAGCTCATCCGTTTGTGAGAGCACAGCCAGGTTGTGACTAGCCAAAATCTGCTGTGGGCAGGCTTTCCTCAAAAAGACCATGAATCTGAGGAACTCGACAATTTCATTCCCTGTGGGGGGGTGTGTGTGTGCAAAGGTTTTCTCACCCCTGTGTGTTGAGGTTGCTAAACTGACTCTCTTTCTACACTGTTAAATTATTTTTTTTTCATTTCTGCTCCTGAAATGATATGAACCTCCCAGCTCTGATGTGGTACCTTTCCCTGCCTGGAGCCCAGCTGCTTTTTACCATTTGGATGATAAGAGAAAAACAACAGAACAAATCCCTTTATGCAATGCAAATGTTTTCCTGCTGTGTAGTAACTCAGGGCTGTTTTGATAGGAGGAAGGTGGTGGTAAGAAAGTGACATTTTTCAACCCAGAGCAAGTTTAATATCACTGCTGTTAGTAAAGAATTGTTGTTCCTTTCTTTTAGGTGGTGCCCAAAGCACTTCTCGGCCTTACTGCAGTTTTCATAGGGATTTTTGGTACTAGTGTTCCTGAAAACAGGGTGAAAACATAAAAACAGACAAAAACAAATCCAAACAAAAAACCTCAACAAAACAAATGCATAAGGAAAACTGGTTCCCTTTGAAGTCAATAGGTAGGCTTTAAAGGACTTTCACCATGCTCTGAAGTGCTGTTAGCAGAAACCAAAGAAAACAAATTGAAATAATATAGTCTTAGTGCAGAGCTCTTTGCATTACAGCTTAGACTCACTGATTTTCATTATTCTCAAAACAGGGGAAAAATCTCAGGTGGTGGTGAGAGCAGCATTACCTCGTTTCGCAGCTGAACTAGATTGCTCCTTTGGCTTGTCTGAGTCCTACTGGGACAGGGTTTGTAGGGCTGCACAGTTCCTAACTAGTAGATTAAAAAGCTTCTCTTTCCAGTTTCCTCCTTGTACTTAAGTTATCAGAACAAGGATGTCCTTTCCTGGAACCAGCTTCAGCCCAGCTGGGTTTGTTCCCTGAACTGAGAGTTGCCCTCGATCACAGGTGACTTCCCTGAGTTCTGGTGGCTTTCAAGGTGTGATAAAAGATTAGAGGTAGACCCTGTGGAGTTAAAAGGGAAAACTAATAAAAATAAATGGATTTTGAGGGGGAATGTAAATATGCTGGATGCTTTATGAGGAATGCTGATAGACAGGAGAAGAAAAAATGAGGAGAAAACACAGGACAATAGTTGGCTGCTGCTGAGTGCCGTGGTGGTGGTGAACTCTGCAGAGGATTAGCAAGAACAGGTTAAAAGTTGGCATGGTGAGAAAGTAAGTATTTGTAAGGACTTGAAGGGGATATGTGTTTGAAAGTGGAGGAGGGCCTTTTCAGTTTCACAGAAATGGCTGTACTTCTTAGGGTATCAGTGTAACCAAAGAAAAGTTCCAGAGAGGAGGTAAAGGAGATACCAGAATCCTACTGAAACTGCAGGGCATGTCCCTTAACGTGAATGTTGTTATACAAACTGAGGATTATCCAGGGTGATGAAGTAAATGAAAGGATCTTGGGATTTGCTATTACCTCCAAAACGACTAAATAATTTCTAGCCTTATTGTAAAAATCATATGTGCTGGATCACAAAGCTCTCATTCCTTAAGGTAAGGGACATCACAAAGCCAGTATGTTAGTATGACTGTCATAAGGATCATTGCCCCCACCACTCACATGGTTTGAAATATTCCCTTGGTCTATGGCTATTCTTTATTCCTAAGTTACATAAATATTTCTAAAATAAGACTCATTGCACAGGCAATTACCTGTCCTACCCGTACAGCCTATCTCTTTACCAGGTTACAAAAAAAAAAACCAAACCAAAACAAAAAAAAAACCCCAAAACCCAAACAAAAAAACCCCACCACCTCAACAACCTACTTGGATAAAATAACAAAAATACATACTTAAAGTATTGCATCAGGAGATCTCGGGGTTTACAAGGACTGAGGCAGAGGCACAGGGAATTGATTTGGTTGAATTTTATGTACAAGTAATAGTCCTATACAGGTATGGTATACTGAAAATAGAAAAAAAGCCTATTGTAAGTACATGACACAATGGTCAGATTCAGAGTGCTTTGTAATGGTGTTTAAAACATAAGTTCAACTGTGTTGCTCTTTAGCTGTTACATTTGTAAGAAGATGTAAAGTTTGATGTGCTGCTGAGAATAGATACAGATTTTCCTTTAGCTGGAGAGGCTCTTGTGTTGCTGGTATATGCTGTTCTTTCTTTTTTTTGTCCCCAAGGCAGATGTGTACATTTAATTGGGAACTGTGGTACCTCTGCACGGACAGGCATATATCATTGGACTCAAAGGTTCATATAAGGGTGGATTTGTATCTGACAGCCCCCTACTGCTGGAAAAAAAAAACCACAACAAAAAAAAAAACAACCCACCAAAACCACAACCTATTGTCAAACCAGAGATGCTCGCTGTGTGATAGAAATCATTGAGCTGTTACTTAATTTAAAGCTCTTCTGTTGAAATGAGTTCTTAATTGCCAGATGTTTTGCTTTATTTAAATATGTAGTTAAGAGGTTTTGTTAATAAAATTAACAAAAAACAAAACTTCAGACTAAGGTGACTAAGAAACTTGGTGTCCTAATTCTGTTTCTCTGAGTAGAACCAGTGTTGGTCTATTGACAGAAAAGAAATTGAAAAGACCTATGAGCTGAAAATTCTCCAGTGCTTAGCACTGACTTGTATGCGGCTTGTGATCAGGAATTAGTAAATGGCAGAGAAATAAAAATTTCCTGTTGTCTGCTTTCATGCTGAAAGTTTCACGCAATGAATGCTCAGGAAGAACACTACAAGTAGAGAAATAAAACTGCGTTGTCGCTGTGCCTTCTCATCAAGCCATTCTGAAACTACTTACAGGCATCACAGTAAAGGAAAGCTTTATGGAAAGGAGGTACATCAATGGCATGCTGTAGCAATTTTTGAGCATGAGTAGTAGTGTGGGGAAAAGCACAAACATGCTTGTTTGAATTTACATCAAAGTAGATGATGGAGGTGGCTTCTCTGAGTTAATCAGAGACTGGTACTACAGTGCAGTAGGCAGGGTAAGGGTGCAATTTTAATCCTACTATTCAGCTGAGAATATGCAATAACCTGTTCTATGTGGGATGGAACGCACCTGAACACAGCTTCTCTACACAGCCTGTGTCATGAATTTGCCCTTACTCCCTTGTTAATCACATCTGCAACCCCTTAATGAATCAGAATATTATACCTTTCCTCTGTTATTCCAGAAATTCCCTTCAATATTTGATAACCAGTAATGCTCATCAGCCTACTGCAGTAGTACTTTGTGTTGTTTATTGGTCACTGAATATGTCCTTTGTGGTTCTCTAATTGCATTTTTTCAATTTACCTTTGTTTGTCTCTGGTATATTGCAAACATAATTAATTGCATGTGAAAGTGTTCCTCATAGAATAAGAGTAACAAGCTAGAATATTATGCCTGTTTTCTCTACTTATGATACAAAGGTGTATTTTTATACTGTGTACTTTTTTACTAAGGACTAACACAGCATTCTCTAGGATGTGGAGATGTGCCATAAACACAGATTGTCTTGCTCTGTTTCATAATTGCTTTATGATGTTAGGAGAATAGCCATTTTCCTATGGTAAATTGTGTGAGCTTGTTTTTGCTGGGAAGTGATTGAGGTAGGACTTGAAAAGTTGAAGGCTGGATTGCAAATGTCTTTTACTGGCCTTGAGTAAGCATGAACAGCCAGAATTCTTGTGTGATTCTGAACTTAAGGTCCTGGAAGCGGTCAATCCAACACAACATTTACTTAAGTTTTGGCCTGTGCATATGGAGTGTGACTATTACACATCTGCTACATCTGGACGAGTGTCATTGCTCTCACTTCAGCTTTTTTACGGTGTCAGTGTTGATCTGCTGATAGATATGAACTGAAAAACAGCTCATGAATCAACTAGTTGAAAGTTAGTAGCTGCAGCACCACAGAGACTTCTGGATTCTGCCAGAACTACCTGGGGAAATTAGTAAATCCTCAGGAGGTTAATTGCTGTCAAACCTGCAGTTGATGTAGATGTATTGCTAGCTATACGAGATGTCTGCCCTACGCTGCATCACAGTGGTTGTTAGATCAGTGGCCTGCTGCTGGATGGTGGATTCATGGTCGCTTGATTATTCCATTCATAGAAAGGATATAGAAGGACCTTTTCTGGTCTTGAAGAATACATCTAGCTCACTTTGAAGCATGTCTGTGTTGCGTCTGAATACCACTTTAAAAATTCATTAGATATTGAGGGTAAGATGGAAATAACTGGGAGTTTTCTGTCAATGAGAAATGGTAGTTTTACATATTCCTTATAAAGGCTGTATAAAAGAAAGGATGAAAGGGATTGCTGGAGCTACTTGTTGGTTTGAGCAAAGCTTTTGCTGTTGCAGAGGAAATTGAGAATTTCTACGGATTGAGGTATTAGATTAGGACTAGGATGTAGGACAGGAGATTTTTGACATGAATATTTCCCAAAGCCTTTAAAAACCTGCACATTGATACATCTTCATGGAGATTCCAGCCTGTCTTGTTAGTTGCTGCCTTTGCTGAGCATAAGTAATGGTATTGTAGGAAATCTTGAGTAGGGGGGTGGGAAGTGTTTCTAAAAATACCTGTCTCCTGGTGAACTCTTTCTTTATATTGATGTATGTAGATGTGCAATAGACACAAAGAATGCAAGGCAGGCTTGACAACTGATGCAGCAGGATTAGAATTGTGGAACAAATGTTGGAATGCATTCACCTTTTGCCAGAAGGTGTGATTCAAGAGAAAAATATTATGAAACTGCTGTCAAAGTCTGGTGGGTCAGGGACTTGTAACATTTGTCATTCAACCCTTTTGGTGTTTATAAATGACAGTTGAGAAAAATGAGACAGACTCATGCTTTCATGACAGAAAAAGAAATTTCATTTCTTCTTTTCTAAAAAAGGTGTAGCAGAGTAGCACAAAATCATGTACCACAGGGCAACTGTGGCTGAACTGTAGGTGCTGATGCTTCTTGAGATTTTAAACTAGTATTGTATTAAATGAAGTAGTCAGCTTGATTTTCAAACAGTTTGACTTGATCTCAGCATAGCTAGGAATGACTACTGATTCTTATGAAAAGGACAAAATAAAAAAAAAAAACAACTTTCCATAAGCCGAACAGCAGCCCAGAGGTGTTTGCTCAGAATTATTTTATCCAGCAAATCTTCTTACTAGGAATGCTCTTAATTTGACAAATGGAAAGATGTTTATTACTCAGAAGTCTTTCTACCATATATTCAGTCTCCTTCACATGAAGAGCTGTCTGGCTTGGAACTTCCAGGTATTTTCTGAAGGCAGATGGTGTAAAACAGCTGTGTGAGATCTCATTCTTGCAAATTTGTAAAACCACTGGATTTGATTGTAGTTGTTTTAGGAGGTTTGAAGTCTTGGTCAATATGCCTTGAAACATACATTTGTAAACAATAAAAAGTTTTGGAAACTTTAGATCATCTGCTCTTTGGATCAGAAAGAAAACAGGCTTTGGATTTGAGTGTGATAAGTGAGAAAGCTTTATCTGAAAAACAACTTCAAATAACAGACCTAATCCAAAATAAAGACAAGCTCACCTCCTTTTCTGTGCTGTACCCACCCTATTGATTGATTCCTAAGCAAAGTTTAAAAGATTGAAAATGGACTGCTATTAACTGTTGGTGATTTCTTTATATGATTTAAGAATATTTGTTTTAAGAAATAGCAGAAATAACTTTTTACCCTTGTTCCAGCCAGACTGGCATAATACCCAAAACTACAGAAGATCAATCCCTACTTTGAACTTCTGGGTCTATTGGTAGAAAGGCAGACATTTCATCTTGATAGAAGACAAGGTCAGCTCTTTTGTAAAACTTGGCTCCTATGTAAATACAAATCTAAGTGGAGCAAAGAATGATTTTTCCTGATTTATGGTGTGACCCAAGTCCTGTAGTGTCCTTCAGGTCTGATTTAATGCTGGCACAGTCTCTGGGTTTGACTTTCCAGTTATTGGCCATTCATCAAGAAAATGGATTAATTTGATCTATTGTTTTCTCAGGTGGGCCACTGCTTCTACTGTGTGTTTCACAAAAGTTCAGAGGGATTCAAGCCAAAAGGAAGGATTTTCTTTTGTTTTTTTTTTTTTTCCCCTTTTGCCTTAAAAGTTTTCAGTGTGAAGGGTAAAAGAAAAAAGTCAGGAAAAACGAATGTCCTCTAATGTTTGGTTACTGTCCACGTGACCCAGACTGAAGATATGCTGAATCACAAACACTTTGACGCATCCGTACGCATCTAGATTCACCGCTTTGAAAGAACCAGCGGGAAGTAGTGAAACAAAGAAAAAATTATCAAAAGACAGATTTCAGAAATATCTTCTGTCATGTTTCTGAGTGCATAGATGTGACCTTTGAAAAATGTGAAAGATATTGAAATGGCATATGCTGATTTGAGTGGAGAAAGAGCCACAGGAATCGGCCAGTCAAGTGAAGCTGTTTCCAACTGTCATCTTCAAATGAATCATTAATATCCTGATAAATATGCACAGCAATGAGGAGGCTGCTTAATTTGACACTTGGGTTGAATTGCCTGGGAAATTACCTGCTTGCTCTACCTGGATTTAATGATAAACATTTAAAAGATTAAGAAGTTCATTTTACTTGAGAGAGGGTAAAGGAGAGTTGGATGCAACCTTTTGCCTCCTGTTGAAATGGTGGTGGCTCCTCCAGCTACTAGAATTGGATATTTATCTGCTGGGATTATCCCAGACAGCAAAAGTAATATGAGTTTCTAGACTAGATAATGGTTAAAACAAACAATAGGCTTGACTGCTGGTATGTTTGCTTATGAGGTAGGGATGTAACCTAGGAGAGAGAGGGAAAGAGGGTGAATATAACTTCAACCTCATCAAGGAGAAATCTGCTGTATCTGTAATTTGGAGGTCCTTCTTAGTCCCTAACCAAGAAGCCTGCAAAGCTCAGTGCTGACAGACTGCATATGTTTAAGCTAGTAAATGTTTTCACCTCCCACTGGCTTCATATACTTTGACATGGAGCACTTTGCAGTATTGAGCTCTAAATCAGTTGATGCATTGTCATGGCTCCCTGAATAGATGGCCAAGTCATAGCTGAATTTTATTAACCTTGCCTAATTTTAACTGTGGGCCAAACTCTGCTTCCTTTGCTTCTGTAAACGGTCCCATTGGTTCCACCTCATCTAAGTTTCTGGGGTATTACTTGCCTTTGAAGTAGCAATCTACAAGAATAAATTCATTGATTTTAATTAAATGTGAAGTATGGAAACCATTCAGGAAGTAAGGGGAAATTTCGAGACAAAATACTATAAAGTTAAAAATGGAAGTTACATGCCACACTGCTGTTGAAGTTAATTTTGGAGAAGCTATGATTTTAAACAACATAAGCTGAATGAAAGCATCCATTATGCTGCCACAGTCATCTGGAGATGTGATAAACAGCAGGTTTTACGAGTGAGCCTAGTGTATCCTGGACTTTCTGAGGTGTGAAGGCAAGAGTGACAGACTAGCTCACCTGGACCTGCTTGGCGCTGTTATAAATAGCTGTGTGGTTACCAAGACAGATGGTCAGTCTTGCTAGGAATGACGGGGCAGTTAACTGCCCGCAGAATTTCTGCTGCATGTCACTTTCCCTTGGGATTGATGTCAGCTTCTGCCAGTTGGGTGTTGCAACGATCATGACTTGAGACCTTCTTATGTGCGCATCAGGCTGCCAAAACCAGGCTTAGGTATGGAGTTTGTGTCCTGGCTATGCAGGTGACCTGTGGAACTCGGGCTGGGATTTTTTCATTTCTTCCAGTCCTTTATCAGTCATTCCAGATGATTTGGAATTCATTTTGTTTACCATTGAGATTCTGTTTAAACACTGGCGGGACTCAACAGTAAAGAAACATGGCAGGAGTCCACAAATGGTGTGGTAGGATGTGTTAGTTGGGGCCAAGATGCAGAATAGCATTTATGTAGAAATTGCATCTGAAGGAAGTACCTACTCTGCCTGAAACTTGCCCGAGAAGATGCTTGAACTTTTTCTGCTGTTTTTAAAATGGTGTTAGTATATGATATGTTGTAGTGACTGTTGTGATAATTCTTTAGCAGCCTGGTAAATCTGAGATTACAAGCTTAGAAGGCTCCTCAGATTCAGGAACTGCACCATAAAATATTCAAGGATTAATAAGTATTTCTGCAAAAAAAAAAAAAAAAAAAAAAATTAA
>JAAGAY010142353.1:0-22625 GCA_011801015.1 Ardeotis arabs
AAACCCCACCCTTTTTTTTTTTTTTTTTTTTTTTCTTCTTTTTAGGTTTTACTTGAATCAATGTACTGGTCAAATTAAAATATAAAAGGTTCAAATACACTTACCTTAAAGATTATGGGGTTTTTTTGTTTTGTTTTGTTTTTACTTTTTTTGGAAAGGCTTATTATATCTAAGATGCTGTGAAATAGGTATTCTGTACAAATTGGAAGTGTTGTGACATGATTTCCTTTTATTTTCTTTGAGTGATTTAAGCATCAGCAGTAGCATCCAGATCTTAGGCAGGTTTCTGAGGAAAAATGATTCCTTAGACCGTGTTACGTAATCGGGCTTGTTGCTGACAATTTTTATTTCCGTCTGAGGCTGTGAACCTGCTGGGGTAAGTGCCGTTCCAAAGCTTGAAGGTATAGCAGTGTCCCCGGTGGGTTTTTATTCTGTTCTCCTTGGCCTGTGGGGTAAGCACACCTTGTGGTATTAGGTAGCGTTAGAACAGTCGCTGCCTCCGAACCCTCAAATAACGTTTGTGTTACACCGTGTGGCCTGCCAGCCGCAGAAGGCGTGGCTGTGAACTTAGCATTGAAGAGATGCGATTTTAATTTCAGCATCTCGTCTAGACAGTCTTTTAATGACGTGAGAGAAATCGGTGAGCTAGGTCTGTGCTTGTTGAATAAGCGCGATGTTTTCCTTTTTCACCTGTTCAGCCTATGAAACCATCAGAGCAGGAGCTGCCTCTTGTGTTTTGGTACAGTGATCTTCCAGAACCCTTTGTGTGCTGCTGTAATACAAATAGCAAATTTTTGTGGACGTCATAATAAACTGCTTTGATTTTTACAGCTGGAACTGCAACAGGTTTTGCATGGAATATCTCCAACTGGTACATTCAGTAACGTGCTGTATGGTCAGTAATTTCTAGAAGTATTATTAAAAGGATGGAATAAGGTTAAAATCTAATTTAAATTGAAATTTAAACCTGGATTTTTGTGCTGCTTTGCTGTCCCTCAAACATGCAGCACCATCTCATTTTACTTGAGCCCCACTTCTGTAATTTCCCTTTGATTTCAGCTCCTCTCCCATTCCTTCAGCCTAACCTTGCATTTCAGCCTTCCTCTGCCTTGGCTTCTGGACTTGTTAGTGATGTCTCTCTCACTCCCAGACCAGCCCATTTTATACTTTCAGAGTTTGAAATTGAGAAATTTGGCCTTGTGGAACTGAAAAAGGCTAAAATCCAACAAAAGCCATTATTGGTAATAAGTGACAATCTTTTAATTTCGTTTTTTTCAATTGAAATTAACCTCAAATTCTATCAAAACCCATTACAAAAGATGAAGTCAGAGATGCGGTCATTTTGAGGTAATGCCTCGGATTGTTTGGAAGGATCACCTTTGTCTCCAGATCTTGCCTTTGGAATTCAATGTGATTTCTCCTGGGATTTAAAACCTGCATTGCCAGTCTTGAAGTATACTTCTTAGGTGTGTGTCCAAGGAGTTGTCAAGTTCATGTCTAATATAAATCTGTAGTCCATATCAGCTTTCAATAATAATGAAAAATTACAAGACGGAATACAGGAATTAAGCGTGGCCGTTAATTTAGCAATGAATACCAGCATCTGGTGCTCTCGTGCTGTATACTCATTATTTAAATTATTCACTTGCTAAAAAATCTAAATGAATGTCTCACTGGAATGCAACCGTTGTATTAGCTGATCATTTCTGCTAATTATATAAGATTGTAAAAAATGATTTTTTTAGTTTTACAGGTTTTCTTTATTCTTCTGCCTAGGGTCAGCTGTACCTGCTGGTGACAGACCAGGGCTTTCTTACGGAAGAGAAAGTTGTCTGGGAAAGCTTACACAATGTGGATGGTGATGGAAATTTCTGTGATTCTGAATTCCACCTACGGCCTCCATCAGACCCTGAAACTGTCTACAGAGGGCAGCAGGATCAAATAGATCAGGTACTGGATTTCTGCATTTCTGTTGTGTTTTTCTGGTTTTTAAATGCTGGGGGAAAAATTAATAAGCAGATGCTTTTTAATAAATTCAAACACTGTATCTCTGTCTTGTAGAATAACGAATCTGGCAGAGATAACAGGGCTAGTAATATCCTGAGTTGTCCGTCTGGATGTATCCCAAACTGCCTCTTGATTATTTTCTCACCTGTTCCGGAGTTAGTGCTCCGTGTTGATCTAGTCACAAGACTGGTCAGTAGAGTGGGGACAGTTACTCTATCAAGCATAAATCAGAGTGTTAATTAGAAATAGCAAATTGGTGTGAGCTGACACTTTCTTTTGCTGCTGTCCAGCTAATGGAATTTAAACCTGAAAGTTATTTTTTTGGTGTGTGTTTCGTATGCTGTGACATAAGCACTGCGGAAGGAGAAACTTAAAGTAGCCGTTTCCAACCTTTCTGCAGTTCAGGGTATGGACGGGTTCCGAAACAAATTCCTGTTTCCCATGAGGTCAGTGTATCTGAGGATGAGGCTGCGGGGAAAGGGAAGGTACTGCAGAGCTGCACATCCCGTTTGGTACGGCTTGGCTCTTTCCTGTGTGAAAGAGCATTAATAAACAACTTTACTGTTTAGGATTATCTGATGGCGTTGTCTCTACAACAAGAGCAGCAAAACCAAGAGATTAACTGGGAACAGATCCCAGAAGGAATCAGTGATCTAGAGCTCGCAAAGAAGCTGCAGGAAGAGGAGGACAGGAGGGCTTCTCAGTACTATCAGGAGCAAGAGCAAGCAGCTGCTCAGGTCCAGGTAAGAGAGCGTTATTAGGGAGCGCCATCACCAGCTCAGGAGAGTATGAACTTTATCGTTCATGGACACAGACGTGGCTGTAAAGGTCTGTACAGTATGTGGCAAGATGAAGACAGGACTCTTCAAAATTACGCTGTGGTTGTTGGCCTGTGCATGTGGCAGTTGCTGCCACTTAAATACTTTAAAGCGGGCCTAACCTCCTCAATTAGGATTTCCTTCGAACTATTTAAGTTTGAGTGATGGGATGAGTTAACATGTAAGATCATAAAGATTGTATTAGCTAACATTTTACATTACTTGCAAAAGAGCATTCAAATAAGAGCTTTTTGGTAGTAATTGAAGTTTTGTCTTTCTTTTGTCTTGCTTACAAAACCTAAAAGCTGTTTCAGTCTGTGATATGTGGATCTATTTAGTCCTGTTTCCAGTTAGGAAATTAAGTTTCTCCCAGTACACCTTTCTGGCCCATCTCTATAAGGTGCATCGAAAATGCTTGGAAAATGTGATTCAGGCACATGTATATACAAAATTGCCTTATAACTGAATCTTGTGTGCAAGAGGCAATGAGTAAGCTCATGTTCTGGACTCTGGGAGTTCTTAACTGCTGAAGGCTTTTAAAACTGCTTTTATTTACAAATATGTGAAACATAATCTGTATGAAGGCGGAGTCTTTGGCCTGAAGCAATTCAAAACCATTAACTCTGATGTGCTTGTTAAGCATGGAACAAGAGTTGGACAGTCAAAAGTTGTGTTATCCCCACTGCTTATTGCATGAATAGAATCATCAACAGCTACTTCTCAAAGATTCACTACCCCTGGCTGCAAAAAGCTAGAAAGAATTGAAGAACGTGCTTAATAAGACTTGACAGCGTGCTCGTTTGCAGCTCTGAATGGATAACAGCTGAAATATATGATGAATTAACAAAACTTACTTTGCCTTTGTGTACCAACTCCCTTGCCAAGTTCTTAACTGGTTCCTAGTCACAAAAAGCTGCTGCTTTTTAGACATAAGAAGTTTTTTGACAATTCTAGCGTCTTTATACAGAAAGACCCTACCTGAATCCTGCTGTTTGCATAATAGCTAAACTTTTGTTTGTGAACTTGAACACAGAGTAGCACTCCAGACAGCATCTACAATAACATTTGTTTTATTCAAGATCTTATTTTTTCTACATAGCAGGTGCAAGGTGCTGCTTCTCCAGCAAGTGGAAGACAATCTGGGAGTAACGAACGCAAACGTAAAGAGCCTCGGGAAAAAGAGAAAGAAAAAGAGAAGAATAGCTGTGTTCTCTTGTAACGGAACATGGATTCAGTCTGGAGCCAAGTGCATGTCCTCAGAAGCAAAAACAAGGAGTAAAAAGGAAGACAAACCTGTTACATGCCGCCTGTGCCTGATTACCCCATGGATTTTGTTCACGTTCCAAGAGAGGATGGGTGACTTTGTTACAATCATCACAGACTTTCTTCAAAGTCATAGCGCGTGCTCCTCAAGTTGGAATTCCAAATCACAGTTGGATGCGGCTGTGCTTTGAGTTAGTCATAAGAAATACTGCACCTTGTAGCTGAACACACAAATCATGGCGAGTTTTGTGTCACAGTGACATCCATCACTCATTACATCAGTTAGTAAGCTGTTTTATCTTCTACTCGAACCAAGGAGGTAATTCATTTTGTGTAAGGCTTTCTCCTGAAGTCTGTACACGAGCACAACCGAATTCCGTGTCACTTGCGTGGTATGAAACGATCTCTTAGGCTGGGTGTAGTCCTCACGATAGGAGAGCCCAAGTGAGAGCTGGGCACTGCCTCCTCACGTCCAGATTTCTTTGCTTCTGGATCTGGTATGTCTGGTTTTCTGAACCCAGATTTATACTGTGTTACTGCTATCATTGCACTCCCGGCCAGCTTGCTTGCCCCCAAAATAGGTGACTTGATAGGCATCCTACACACATGGTCATAGAAAGCGGGGCACTTAGTAATAAGCAAGATGAATATTGTTTGCTTTTCTTGCAATTACAAACTGGGTATGGCAACTCAGATGTTATCAGGGTTAAACAAGTAATTTTATAGATAATTTCTTTTTCTTTTACTATTTTTTCTCTTGTAGGTAAACTGGACCAGATAAGTTCTTATTTATTGACCTCTCCATATGCTAGGTGAATGGTGAGAGGAAACTAAGGTCTATAATACTCATTATTGTACGTAAGAATGCAGAGTTAAAGTCACTAACTATCTGCCTTTTTCCAGAAGTACCTTGAACTTTAACACGACGTTAACGTGTCCACTTGTGTATTTAAGCAAGTGTACTGTAGTTAAAAATACACTTTTTTGTTTGTTTTATAAATCATGTATCCTTAAAAAGCACACTTCTGAAGGGTGAGAGAGGAGCTAGGCTGCTCTCTGAGATGGTTTGGAAAGGTGGTCAGATGTAATATTTTGTTTTTTAAATCACTAATTTAGAATTTTTGGAAATCAGATTTTTCTAATTTATGGGAACCAAATAAACATGTTGTGTCTTGTAGTATTTATAGAACACAGAAACAGAATTCTTGCTGAATTTTGAGGGAACCACAGATCTTCCTCCACTTCCATTAAGTCAGTAACAACTACCTTCTTGCTGAACCTTTTTGATAAAAATTTCTATTTAGCAATTTGTAGATACTTTTGAAAAAGGCTGCTTCTCCTGGACAAGTTACGTATTCGCGCTCGAAGCCTGGGAAAACGCAGTAGCATATGGCAGTGTGGGAAAGCCAGGGCAGCCACGGGAATGGGACGTTCCTGGTGTCAGGTGTTTGGAGAACGTCTGTAAGAGAGGCTGTGCGAGCACAAGTCCACTGGGAAAAAGCTGCTTTAGAATTATTTCAAGCAGACCGCCGCAGCGATGGGAACCAGTCACCGCACAAATCTGTTACGAACCTAGAATGGAAATTAGAGGGATAAAGGGAGAATGTATTCTTAACTAAAGGGCCAGTTTGTATCACTTTTTTCTTCCATGCCTTTTTCTCGTTTGGTTTTTTCCACTTTTGTTACAATTTCCCTTTTATAATAATGACGTAATGAACAGTAGGTGGTCTCTAATGCGCAAACTGTAAATTTAAAAATTTCTCTAGAAAAGTCATGCCCAGAAAAGTAATTTTAATACTTAATGTATGCAGTTCAGATAATTTTCTAGGTCAGAGCAAAGGTTGATGTCTCTTTTCCTTTGCAGCAGCCTAACTTCTTCAGACCAATTAATCTGATGGAGGATCACCAACATAATGACTTACCTACTTTAAACAGATCAGAAAATACTCCAATGTGTCAATAACAAAGACTTTAAGCCAGAATGTTGTTTAAAAACATTCTGTTACTAAGATTTTTCCAAAACTGTGTATTTACATTTATTTATTGAGCTTGAAAAATAAATATGTCGAGCTAAGCGTTTGTTATCTTTATTTTCAGTGACTGCACTGCCACTTTAGATTCCCTTTGGAACACGTTTCGGTGGAGCAGGTGCCCTGGCCACTGCGTATGTATTTTTGCCTAAGATCCTGGCTGGCATTAGAAGTCAGGGAACATTGCCAGTTTCAGAGGGATGTGCCTGAAACCCACTCTGCAGTAATTACGGTGACACTGTCACTTGGCCACGAAGGAAGAAGAGTTACAGGTCAGCGCTCATCAGGCTGAACTCCCAGATAATTCAGTTTCTCTTCAATACAGGTGTAAAGGGTGTCAGGTTATTTGGGACGGCAGGTTTGCTCTTCACACAGCTTTCTGTTCATACCCATTTTTCTTTACAGGTCTTGAAGCTTTGGAAAAAAGGTAAAGGATTCCTGAAATCTAGGGCGTTGTTCTGCACGCGTTGAGCTTGTTAGCAGCAAACGTTAGAAGCAGGTGAGCTTGTGAGTATCCAAACTGAGATACAGCTGGAAGCGCAGTTTGTACCCTTCTGCGCCTCACCGTCCCAAAAGCAGCTAGCACAGTCGGTATCTGCGACAGAAGCTGACGGTCAGAAACACCGAACAGAATCGCTTTGGTCTGTAATGGTGAGCTCTGAAAACAGCATTACAAAATATTCACGGAGTACCAGAAAGACCATGTCTACTTCTGGCTATTTACTTCACTTGCCGCTTTTTTTGAAGCTCGTGTTCTGGCGAAAGGGTACAGATTTACACTTTAAACCTGTTTATAAAATTTAGCATGCGCATGCTCCAAATACCTACACAATACATGTGAAAGTGTCCAGAAAAGTAGAGCAGAACTTGTTTTCCACTAGCTAAAAGCTTGCACAGAAAACAGAATCACAGCCTTTTTGTTGTTGCACTGTAGTTGTGAAATTAAAAACAGCCAAATACAAGTAGTCTTAAAATTAGCAAAAAATTGAGCACTGCCGTAATGTAAATGCCCAGATACACCGCTTGCCTTGTGACACTCGTGCCATCTGAGACCCAGCAAAGCACAGCCAGAGGAAGGCTGGAACACCAGGGGATGAAACGAGCATTCCTGAAAACTCCCTTAAACACAACGCAAAAAATCTATTTTGTAGGTAGCCACCTAGTTAGCGCAACAACGTGTGCGTTCAGTTTGTCTTCACAGGGCTCCTGTGGGCCACGGCCACACACACCCTTTCTTCTTTCCTCATGTGCTTTGTAGGATTATGTGTGCTCATGGAGAAGCTTCCTGTGTTGGAATGAGTAATTCCTTGGTTTTGAGGTTAAGAACTTTATAGTTCTTTAGAAGTCAAGATCCCATGTCTACCTCCACTTGCCAGCATGGAAAAGTTTTCAACAAAACATTGTTAAGTGTGGGAAACCCACAGGGAACAATTTGGATAAGTCTGTGTGCTCACATTAAATGAAAAATTAGTTAGTGCAGCCAGGATGCTTACAGAATAATTTATTGTAGCAATATGATGAAAATAAGGGCACCTGTCTCTAAATATCATCTGTTATGGAACATAAAATAAGGCACTGCAAGCGCTTTCATGGCTTAGTAGAGCCACACCCTGATGGGAGGTGGTGGTGTAGGATTGTCTGATCCAGTCGGACACCAAGTACACGGATCCTGGGGTGGACAGCCACACCAACTCATGAAGTGCTGGCCTAATTCCAGTTGCGGTCCCATACCTGTCGTGAAACTCAGAAATGCGGGAGGTGATCTACTGGTGCCCGTGTGAGATGGTTGCTCCAGCTCACCCAAACTTACTCTCCATCCCAGAGCTGGATGAAGTAGCGTCATACGTAAGTGTGGCTCAGCTTGAGTTCATGGTCTCCTCTCTCACTGAAGCTATTAGAAAATGTTGCACAGACTTTTTTCAGTTAAGATTTCAGCTGCCATTTTTCAAAGTTAGGATTATGCTCAGCAGGCTTGAAAATTTCACCTGATGTAATTCAGCGTTTTCAGATTTCTTCTGCTTCAGAAGCTGGGATAGCTGGCGTTTTTGTCTGAAACCTGTTGACTGTTGTTCTGGTTCACTGGCACGCGACAAGGAAAGGGTCAAAATTGCAATGAGAAGAAACAGGTCCCTCCTTGGGTTGGGGCATCTCTTGTTTTGGGGAGCTCCGAAATAACCGTGTGAAGACAGAAGAATTTTTCCCCTTTATACAAACTGGCTGTATCTAGCTGTTAATATTTGCATTGAATATTTTTTCTTAAGGCTTGCATCTGTTGTGCAGTCTGTGATGCTGCCGAGTGCACATTTACGCTTCCATCCCAGTAACCACGGCCGAGCATTCAGATGCCGTAACGCTGACAGAATGCGTGTTCGCACTTACCAACGCCGATGCTTTTAAATGCTTACAGGAAACCTCTCCCAGCTTTTTACCACTGCCAAACCATTCTTTTTGCCAATGGAAAATCAGAAAATGTGACGGCGGCTATAAAAGCAGAGCTAGGACACCAGCAGTGCTGTTCCATGTTGCGTCCCAGCGCGTACAGAACAGGCAGGAGTTTCACACCACGAGCTGTGCTGGCCAGCTACGCGGAAAGGCAGCCTCATTGCAGCCTCCGTTCCTGTGCTGTGAGCTCATGCAGCTCCTGAAGACCCAGTGTGGTTTGACCAGACACAACCGTGCCATCTTTATCTAGCTGCTGCGAACAGCTTCTTTAACCCTGAGGACACAACACTCCAGCCTTCTCCCTGTAATACATGAATCCCAAGTCCATCTTGTCAAGTGGCGTGCCAGCCGCAACAAAGCCAGCGTGATTATTTCCACCCCTGCTGTAAATGCACTGACTTCCTGGGAGAGAGATACAGAGGAGACGACTGCTTTCCTAACAGACTCTGAAACCACCTTGCACTGTCCTTTGTAATCCTGCCTTTTTCAGCCCTGGGAGATTAAAGCATGCATAAAAGTTTCTGAAGAACTGTCATGGTTTGACACAATGTTTTTCTTGTCTTGTAGTACATCTGTATGGAACATAACACACAAAAAAAAAAGCAAACCCCAACACCTCAACATTTGATTGTGTAGTGTATTTGGCAGTCCCCTTTTGGAACTAACTGCCTGCTTCATCAGCAGCACACCTATGCTGTGGAAGCGTTACTGGAAGGATTTAATAACTATTAGGAAAAGAATTATTTCTAAACAGAACAATGCACCACTTTGGTTTTTTTACTGTGGTCTCTTGTGAGCTGCAGTAGCTAACAGCTCAGGGCTGCCTTAGGGCCACAGGAGTCAGCGGCAGCTGAACGCGCCCTAGGATCCTTTTAAACTTCAGAGCACTACTGCAATACTTAACGCTTGTCCCTAAATTTTTTTTTTTTTTTTTTTTGGGACAGCTTCATACTACCAGCTACAGCCATGAGGAGGAACACGACATTTCAGTGTAGACTCCTGCAAGGCAGTTTCAGAATTTACTCAGATTTTTCACGGTTCGTTACCAACAGGTGCTGGCTGTGCCAGCAGAGAGCTGGGAGAAACAACCGGAATGAGCGCCTGTACTTCTGCCGTTCACCAAACTTCCAAGGGCACACCAGCACTATTCTTTTGAGAAATCTCAGACCAAATACAAAAATTTAAAGTTTTTAAACTATTCTGCTAATTCTTGAACTCACCAGTGCTGTTACATTACGTTAAAGAGCGCGACTGGTCACACAGTTACAGAACAGGCATTTGTTAAATAAGCAGGACTCTGGGTTTGGTTCAGTTTGTACTTGCAAAAAGAAAGTTAATACTTCCCCCCAGGCTGCAATCAGATTGTACCGGACCAGTTATGTCACTCATGAAACAGGTTTTATGTAATTACTGTTTACAGGTCAAGCTTCAAAAAATTCAATAGTGGTGCTTAAAACTAGAGAAAGGATCAAGCACCTTGTCCTGTTTTACAGAGAGAAACTCCAAATCTGTACTAGTTCTTAACATAAAAAGTCACAGAATGTCACTACCTTACAGCTACTTTCTTTATAATGGATTGAAACACACTGTCACCAGTTCCCCCACCACAACCTGTTCAAAACAGCTTCTGGATTAGGCAAATGCCTTCCAGACGCCATCCTTACACCCACCAGAACTGTGCAACTGCTGCGTTAAAGCAGTTTAGTTCTGCGCCTTTCAGTCACCTCAGGTGAATCGCTGACTCTAGCGTTAAAAGGAAATGCAAAAATAAAAGCTACTCTAGCTTTAGCAAGAGAGAGGAGAAGGTAAGGTTTTAAAATCTGTATTTTAGAAGTGCACGACGTGATGAAATCTGGTCACGTGTGACTGAAATCCTTTTCATCGTCACGTTACAGCACTAGCCAACACCGTAACGGCATCTCCAAGTTCAAGGCCTGAATGTTTTGCATTTTAAAAGCCTTAAATGTTTCTATCGCATTAATGTGTTTTTCAAGGCTATAAGGAAACAGTATTTTCCTCGCAAATTGTTAAAATTATTTTGAACACTTACTTAAAGAATTTTCAGAGAAGTCACATTCTGTATCTTGATACCCTTTTTGTTGGTGTATCACAAAAGAAAAACTGTTAAATTCTGTTATCTTTTTTAAAATGTCTCCAGTTATCAGCTTCTCGATAGTTTAGGGTCTCTACCCTGCTGAGATTTATTTTGGTTAACAGTCTTCTGACATTCATTGTATGTAAATAAATTTAAGTGAGCAAACTGAAATAAACATTTCATTTAGGTATTTCCTAATGATAAAGGTTGGATGAAATCCTTAAAAAAAAGAAAAAAAAACCTCACTGGAAAAGAAAAGCATAGATTATCTTGATCTAAATATTTGATAAATTCAAAGTGTTTGGCAATTTGCTTTCAATCAGATTTTTTCTTCCCCGTTATCCATTTCAATAGTTTAGTTTACGTGAAAGTTGTGCATATGCACAATCACATTTTCATTTAATTAAGAAAAACAAAAAGAAAGAAATCGGGAAATATCAGTTACACCTTTAACAGTCAGAATGTGCATCCAGACCTGTTCACTGTGGGCAGGACACCAAGTCACCCCTCAAGTTTCCTGTCTGTGCCTCCCTAGAGCTGGAAGGGGGTAAGCCTCCCTGTCTCCCACCTGATCTATCAGCCACTACAAATTAATCCCACAGCAAATGTTTGGTTTGTTGTCACACCTACCTAGTGAAGTGCAGGCTGCAGCCACGCGGCTGTGTACTTTGTAAAAGGCGCCGTGTTAACTTCTACTTTCTCCTGGAAAGTCCTGCAAAACACCTCGGTAAACTGAAATTCTTAGGTTTTTCTTCTAAGATCTGGACAACAGAGAAGACTTAGTAAATGCATCAGGTTAAGTTACTGGATAAATGTGTCCTGAGGCATTTGCTGATACATTCCTTTTGTCTAAACCTAAATATTTATCAGTGTGAATGTTCTCAAAGGATTAATTACAGAAAATGCTGTTACACCAGGTTTCTCGCTCCTCCCACCTTTCCTCAAAGGCTCTTTACTCCAAACCAATTCAGTTTTACTCAGTTTCTGCTATTTAATTTCCCTGGAACACTGCAGATGCTTTGCAGTTCTTCCACACAGCAAACACCGCACCTGAGGGTGGCAGAGGTCCACGTGCGACATCAGCACGTCCTGACTGCCTCTCGCCTTGAAGCCGGGAACTGGAAGCATTCTTTAGAGACAGCCTGGACCAGTAAAAACTGCCAGCTCTTATCCAAGTACTGCTTCACAAGCTTTTCCTGTGTTCGGTCAGCCAGGTCCTCTGTCCATTTCTGTAACTATCCAAACTGGGTGAAGCTGTGCAGCGGATGGATTTGCCCCGCTCCCTCCCTTAATTTTTCCTTCTTTTTGCTGCCTGCTGACCAGCAGCACTGTAACTATGTAGGTCTGCCGACTGGGTGACAGGCGAGTCCTGGCCTGACTGCCCAGCATTTCTGCTTGGGCCTGGTCAAGGAAGGTTTAAGAGAGGCCATTCGCTGCTGAAGAAAAGGTTGAAGCTGATACTTGAGAGTTCTGCCAGAGCTAACTGCGTACGATTACTTCTTCAGGCCTCCCATGCGTGTTCCTGGGTGGGTTTTTTTGGTACCGATCCTTCTCACGCTATCAAAGGTGTTCTAGCTTTTCAATTCAATAATAGCAAAGGAGACAAAGAAGTTTGAGTTGGAAGCTAACGGCACGCGTGTTTTGATCTGCTACACCAACACGTCTGTTTAATTCTGCCTTCCTTCCCCAAAGACTTTGTTTCAGAGACTTACTAGAAGCTATACAGAATATGAAGGTTTATTTCAAAAGAATACATTTGCAAGAATACACATAAATGCACTCAATGTAACAGTACCTTCTGCAAAAATAGGTTACATAATACCCGGTAATGAAAGAACAATCTTATTTCTCTACAAATTAGAAAGCAGAGAGAACAGCCTGGACAACCTTCCAACGGGAGGTTAGAGTTGTGTATGTTGTGAGAAGGAGCTAACTTTAAAGCATGACACCACAGAGCTAATGTTGGTAAATCAAACTACTAGCACACAGCTGCAAACTACTCCTTTATACAGGATTAACAAATATTTTGGTTCCAATTTGGTTTTTTTTACACAGCTCTAGTGTCTCAGGGAAAATGCTTATCAAAGATACACAAAAAACTATCCAAAATTACAACGTAACTATTAAAATGCCTCCAAAATTGAGAGGAAAGTAATCATGTTAAATTAAAAAAATTTAACCAGGACTTCCAGACAAGATTTCCTGTTTTTAATCAGAGAAAGTTTACAAGAGATTTCAATAAGTTATCTTGAAACCAAGCAGCTGTAGATCTTAGAATCTTCGTGGAGGTCCACCTTTAAATGGCTTAAATCCTGAGCCACTTCCCCTCTGCATGGAATTGCCTGTGATCTGTACAACTCTATTAATTGGTGAAGAGTTACTGGAAACAAAGGTTTTAAAAAAAGCGTTAAGTTACGGCAAGTATCTCAACCCTTGGTGTACATTGCTATGTCTCACATCACTCAACTGTTAAACTCTGAGTCTCAAAAGAGACCCGAAACCATGCAAGAAGAGAGACTTCGCTTCCGCGCGGCTGAACAACGCTGCCACCAGCAATACGACAACTGTGGAGCCGCGTGCTGGCACGGGAAGATGGGTTTGTACGCTGCGCGGCAGCAACCCGGCCACAGAAAGCAATGCCGCTTGCACTGAGGCTATCACACTTCCTAAGCATAACCAAAGCTTTGGGAGCTCAGCAGGGAATTGAGAGGAGTTTTTGTACCTTGTGTGTGGAGACATCATGCCCCCTCCTCCACGGCCATCTCCCATCCTCCTTGTGTCGTGATACCCGCTTCCTTGAGAACTAGGTCCGTGCCATTCTTTCCTTGGTCCAGTTTCACGACTGTGGCGTTCAACAACATGCCTGTCCTCGGTGTAGTGCTAGTGAGAACGCGACAGTCGTTACCAGGATGAAAGGTGTGTTTTGTTATCAACAGGAAACGAGCTTTTCCAGAAAGTTAAGCTTATAAGACTATAGGCAGCTAACCCATGTTTACAAGAGCCCTATTAAAAATAACTCTAGGTAACAAAAATAAATTAATTAGCACTAATGACCGAGTGGGCATGCAGGGAGTGAAGTTCCATGAACTCATACTTTACTCCCAAGTTCTGCCCCGATCTCCTGTCATCACCGACAAGCACGTTCCATACAGCTACAGAAACACTATTTGTTTTAAATGCTTCAGCATCTAGTAGCACGGAACAATTAAGCCTGCAGACTTTGAAGACGAGTCTTAAGGAAGGTTTTTCTCTCGGGAGCGCGTTACAGATTACAATGACAAACTGCTCTGCAAGCAGCAGGCAGGGGAAGGTTAAAACTCTGAAAACATAGGATGACAACAAATTCTTAAAAACCTTATCAGCAACTCATGCAGGTATTGCTCTGATCTACTAGACAGAAAAAGAACTGGGTATGTTTTTTGCAATTTCTTGACTTATTAAAAAGCCAACAAAAAGGAACCTTTAAAATAAAGTAACTTGAACACAGCCAGAATGCTCGCTAATGATTTATATGACGCTATGTGGTTATTTTTCCAGCATGATTTTGCATTTTCCAGTCTCTCACTCAGGCACACAAATACAAGAAGTGACTCACTTGTCCTCCACCTCTTTCTCCCATCACGCCTCGTTCTCCTTCCCTGCTTCCATAGCCAGAAGCACTGCTACGGCTGCCAGGCGGCGCACCTCTCACGTGTCCAGACACTTCTCTTCCCGATCGATCCGGCCTCTCGCCTCTGTGAAAATTGCTTTGATCAAAATTGTGGTTTCAGTATAACAGAACTGGTACCAAATCATAGCACCTGTAGACTTCAAAGATTCATTTTTGTTTTTCATGCTCCTAGCAACTTGCAGCTCGCTCCTAAGAAATGTTCTTTTAGATCTATGTGGTGCTCTAAATAATTAAAGCCTGTATGTGATTTGTTTGCTTCTGCGCTCCTGCACAAAAGCCTCCTTACTACACGTTGCTACACATGATTGAGAACAGACTGCTGGGAGCCAGCATCACGTTTACAGATGAGCTGTAGCGTACGTGACAACCTACGCACAATTTTTTTCTAGTACTTTTGGAAAGTGACTTTGCCATTCTTCAGGAAGGGGTCTGTTCCCTCTTTCCACATCGATGACTGAGGAATTGCTCCTATGGATAAATTCTACCAGCATCAGGACCCTCACTAGTTTGTTGGTTAGCCAGGCGATTTACCTGCCATCCCGTTTGTCTGTGCTTATGCTTCCCTCGCTCTTCCAGTTTGTTGGCCTCGGTGGATTTGAACCAGTCTCTCTTGGGTGCCGACCATGCGGTATGTCAGGTCTGTCGTGAATTATCACCGTTCTTCTTTCGTCTCTGTCTCCTCGCACTTCTCGCCTGTCTGGGTCTCGAAGTTCACTTCTTGGCTGCGGCGGTTCGTTTCTTCTGGACTCACTGAAGTTCTTAGGATACCTCTCAAACCCTGGCTCTTCTCTCCGTGCCGTTGGGCGAGTCTTTTTTGCTTCACCTTGATTTACAAAACGTTCTCGCCTAAGTTGTTAAAGTAGGAAAAAGTCATTTGCTTGTCTCCCATTTTCCCATTTCTCTGCACATGTAAGCACATGGTGAGTACACAAAAATGTTATTCGTCTTTATATTACACATTTATTACTATGTATGTGGTGTATTTATCAAAGATCCCTCCCACCCCAAGTTATATTTATAATTGTCATTTTGAGTGAGTTCTTACAGCCAGTTTAACATTTCTTCATGCATTTCATATTGTGGTCAGTATAATTTAAGCAATTGCAGGGCCTCCTTTTTGCTAGATTTCTCAAGTCAGCTAGAAAAATATAATTCTAGTTCACTGCAGCATAAAAGTAGAAGTCCAGAAGCTACAATTACGTGGTCTTAGATTGAGAACTGCTTACTGGAGATGTTAACGGAAACACAAAGTTGGATCCAGAAGCAGCATTTACTGCACAGTTGCATGGATTCCAACAAACGTGACTCATGCAAGTAATGCTCTTAACTCTTCTTAAATCACCTGCTTTCAGCCTGGCTTCTTAAGAAGGTAAGTTACCAAGTAAGGACAGATCTAATCCATTGGAACCCATTTGTGACTAGATGTGAAAGAGGATTAATAGCAAAAATTCTTTCAAAATGTCACCCAAAAAAGACCACCAGGCTAATTTGAAGTCCTGACAGAAAAGTGGGCCAGATTCCATACTACAAACGGCCAGTCCTGAAGACACAAGAAATTTCGGGACACTACTGCAATTCTATCGCATCAGAACCGTACGAAGCCTTTAGGCACCGTTTTAAATTTTGAACAGCGAAGAGTGATGTTGGCAGGCCTGCCCTATTATCTAAACTCACCTATCAAAAGAAGATGATGGAACAGAACCACCTTCTGGATATCGTCCCCGTTCTCTGTGATCAAAATCATTAAACCTGTTCTGCTGGCGACTGTAATCTGAACCATGACCGAAACGTGCATCTGTATCAAGAGCCATCTTCTTATCATTCCAGTAAGGATCATCTCTCCTTCAAGCAAAACAAGTGAACCTTCGTCAGTCACACGTGTCCAAATCAAGGACTAACATGCAGAAAATTGTTAAGAGTCAGCTGTCTGTTTTAAAAGACGCCCATCTGACCTTTGGAAAGCCACCAACAAAGGTGGACTCTTTAAATAGTAGGGAACAAAATCATTTAAGAAAAAAAAAAAAAAAAACCCAAAAAAAAACAAAAACAAACCACCAAAAAACAACACCAGACCCCAGAACACCCCTCTGTTTGAAGTGCAAATTAAAGAGACAAAGTATCAATAAAATATGTAATGAAATCTAGGCCATACTAAATCATGTTGGGCAGTTTAAAAAACAAAACAAAACCAAACCCCAACAAAAACATTACTGTAGCAAAATTTTGCCTTGAGAATAGCCTTTTAGGAAAAAAAAAATTGCCTTCTTGAAAAAAACAAACCAAACAGCTTTCTGAGGAAAGAATAGTATAGGAAAGGTCAGAGCCTTGCTCATTAGAAACATTCACAGAGTCTCTGTGATAAGAATGTGCGATACGAAAGCGCATAATCGGTAGCCTTGAAAAACAAAGCTGTCTTTATTCCTCTGCTGAAGAAATATTAGTGTTCTGCCACTGTATCTACCGTGACAACCTACACTTACCTTCCATTGTGCCACTGGTATGACAATTTTACAGCTAAGGTCTCACTGTTCTAATCAAAGATCAAAGCCAGTTCAATTCACGTGGCTCAAGCAGCAAATGACAGATGCCATCAGCTTCAGTAAAAATTAAAAGCCATTCCACTGACTTCCTGAATCTGAACCATCCATTTAGCAGATATGTGAATTTTTAAGGTAGAAGCCAGAATTGTCAACCATTAAGGCAGAAGAACAGCTTTTCTCAGCAGCGACACTGAATTGTGTTATGCTTTTTCCATACAGTAAGAATTAATTCATGGAATGCTTCTCCTCTTTCAAAACTCTCTCCTACAGGTAAGGGGTATTTCATGCTTGGCATAAACCGATGTCAAAACCAAACAAATACCAGAAATCCAGTTCTTCTGTGAAGACTTGTTCCAGGTACAAATGCATTTCTGAGTCTGACACAAGGCTGGGAGCTGTTTCTTTTTACAAAGCGCTGTAAACCAATGGTTTGAGCTTTAGGTTACCTGTGATCTACATCACGGGGACGTTTCAAAGAATTCCTCTTCTCCTGTTCATAACGAAGTTGCTGCTGTTGCCGACGAAGTTCCTCCCTTTCACGAGCAATACGCTCCGCTTCTTTTCGACGTTCCTACCGTGAAAGGGAAGGGTGAATAAACATAAACAAAACAGCTCTTTATTAGAGATACCTAGAGAACAGTTAGCAAGTACATGGAATTAATACTTGACAGTTTTCCATTACAGGCTTTCTTGGATATTCACCCTTGGATAGCACCCAAGATTAAAGAGCATAAAGAATACTTCTCTAAAAAAGCAGACAACAGATCTGGAGAAGCTATTGGCTGCTAGACAGAAATAGCTCCAGGAAATTTCTTGTATTGCAACTGTATTTGTTGCCCAGAAACACATCTCATTAAGTTTGCACTGACATTTTCTAGTACGGGCAATATGACCTGTTGTACATCAGTTTTAGAGACAGACGTGTATAGCCACCGCGTAAACCAGTAGCAAGAATCTGCCATCAAACTACTCACAAGTCAAGCAAACAAGATCAAGATTACTGTACATTGTGGATTATGTAATGTTTGGTCGGTTCTGTTATGGTCTGGGTAGAAGGGTGAAGAGAGAATTTCACTGCAAGTGCAAACTGGGTTATACTCCAAATGATACTGCACTACAATTCAAAATATAAATATGCACACCTGTTCAATACGAACACGCTCTCTTTCCAGACGCTCCCGTTCCATCCTTTCCCTCTCCAGTTTTTGCCTTTCAATTTCTAATCGTTCCCTTTCTCTCTGCAAGCATTCTTCTCGTTCATGCATTATTCGTATGCGTTCTCTCTCACGACGCTCCCTCTCAGCAATTTCTCTTCGCCTAAAGAGAAGGGGGGGGGGGGGAAAGGTAGCAGAAACTCATCTGAAAAATTTTCTCATCCAAAACTAACATCACCTTAGTTACAGACATTTTAAAAAGCTATTTAACTACTTGAGAGTAGTCTTGACGCGAGTCCTGGTATTGGAACTCTACTCCTTTCAGCCCCAAGCAGCCAATCTGGTTTTAGCGTATTCTACAGAACAGATACTAGGAAAAGGTACATCAAGAATCATTGTTCTTGATGTATATTATGCTTGATTCATATTTCTGTGTTGCCATCTTGCAGACAATAACAGCAGCTTAGCAAAGAACATGATTTGGATCTTAAAACCTTGCCCTCTTCGAGCTAACAAATTTACTTATTGTTTTCTGTCCAAAAATAAGATGGAATAACACGGCCACTCTGACTTGCACAAGTTGGTATGCTTGTCAATAGCTTCATTTTGCTTTCGTCCTCCCAGCTCCTATAGCACAGCTTACCAGAAGCAGGAAAGGCTTCTCCTTTACACTTTATGTTTGCTGGGAATTCCTTTGCTTGGGGAAATCCAGCTAAACAATACAAATCATTTAACTATCCTTTGCAAACTTTTGGCCATTTGAAAAGAGCAGAATAGAACAGTGTAGCCATTTAGTCCTTTTATTTAAAGGGACAAGACTGTATTATGCTTGATTTGTCATTTAGATGCACAACAGTTCTCTGGTTAAAAACAAACAAAAACCTCCAAACATTATTTCCACCCATATCTCCTAGACAACTGCTCATCTTCTCAAAAAGGAGACTGGCATGCAGTAACGCTCATGAGATACAGCCCCCAGTAACGAACACTAAGCTACGGGTGTACATATATGGCTATTAAAAGATTAAACACAAATTTTGGAGTCCGTTAATTCATATAAAGATACTGTTAACATCTAACCACAAAGCAAAGCTAGACAGAATGCATTCTAATTAGATTTCTAAATATAGTATCCGATCAATTAATGTACAAAATAGCCTTTAGCAAAAAGTTGAATTACTACCTTCGGAGTTCAACAGCTCGTCGTATTCTTTCCAATCGAACCATGTGTTCTCGCAACCTCTGTTCCTTCATCTTTTCAAAAGGCAAGATATCCTTTCTACCCCTGTATTCCCTGAATTTCACTTTATCTTGAATAATACGCTCTTTGTTCCTCAGTATCTGTGGCTATAGACAGAGATTACAATGGTTATTTCAGAAGTCTCATTCATTGAGGGAGATTTCTGGGTGCTGTGTTCAAGGATCATTAACTACTGAGCTATCCCAAAGCATATGAAGCTTGTATCTAAGCTTAACAATATTAACTGTAAGGTAGTACTAAATCCGTTAAAGATCGCATCAAATCTATAGATACTTACTTTGTCAAACCTTCCTCTTCTAACTGTCCTCGTGTGGCCTGGGTCTCCTTTTGTTTGGTCTAGAACTACAACTTGACCTGGGCTTTTACCACCTAGTGAAAGGGGGAGAGGAGAAAGAAAAAACAAAAAGAAAAAAAGTTTAACACACACACACACACACACACACATACACATATCCCTATTTGCCTATTACAGATTTTCCTTGATTAAATTTTTAAAATTCTAAATTCAACTGCTACTGGTCAGAGAAGCATACCAGCAGATGTCTGTAATTAAGTAGCAATATAAAATATGGAAGCTTTAACATCAGCTCTAAAGAAATGCATGTTACTGGAGTCTAAAAAAGCACAGGCGTTTAAACATGTGGTTTCCGCTACGAGCGAGAACATGCCCCCAAAACAAGCCAGACACACAGATTCAACAGGAGGAAACATGGCTATATTGCATACTTATTCTTTTCTTTTCTTCAGTTTTTTTAGTGGATTCTTGATTAGGGCCACTTGCTCCATTATCACTCTTCTCATCTTTACCTTCTGTTTTCTTGGCTTCTTTACTTTCTTTTTTTTCTGATTTTTCAGATTTCTTTTCTTCTTTTTTGGTTGATGGAGTTCTTGTTAGGAAAGAAACACACACAACGCGATGAGGAAAATTCAACTTAAAGGATTTTCCCAACTTCAGAAGAAACGTGAAATGCCTACTTGCTGGTTTTATCACTTGATGCGGTCTTCTTATCTCCCGTGCTTCTACTTGAACCAGATTTCTCATCACTTTCCTTCTTCAACTCCTTTTTGGAGGGATCGCCTTTCACCTATGTTTTTTTCCAAAAGCAAAGAGGTTAATACAGATTCTCGCATAAGACGGTCTGTCTATTTTGGGAGAAATGTTCATCGTATTAAACCTACTTTCTCAACAGAAATTTGTTGTCCGTGCAGCTCTGTTCGATGAAGGTGCGCAATACATCTAGCCACTTCTGTACTAGAAGACATTGTTACTATGCCGTAACATTTTGCCCCTGGGCTTCGTGCATTTGTGACCACCTTTGCGCCAAGCACCTACACAAACAGGTACAATTTAAGCTTTGAGAGAGACATTTCTAGTCAAGAAGTGATGGTATTCCAATAACATTTTTATCCTAGTACATAAAACTCAAAAGAAACAAAACCACCCCAACAAGAAAAAACCCACTCCACTAGAAGGACTGACACTCCAAGTTTTCAAAAGCATACAATTCCACAGGAGGCTGCAGCTTTGAGCACTTTATCCCAGCTTTCCCATCAAGGCATATTAACGCTTGCATCCTGTTCTGCCCAGTCACAACTCATGTACGTTACCTAAATGTGTCTTTTGACAGTTACTGTCAAAATTCATCCACAGAAACACCACTGATCTGAAGCTGGTGGTTCATCTTTGACGGATGAACTCCCACAAAAAGTCAAGAGCTGCCAATTAACGGCAGGAAGGTATAAGCAGTATTGCGTAGTAACTTAATAAGGGAGCCGGTTCTTCAAAGGCACCTAGCAAATGCGTCGATTAAGCAATTTTAGCAACCAGCTCTTTGACACTTGCTTCTTGAGAAAGCATTAAGCTTCGCGTTCCTGCTCCTTGGGAGAATTTCTCTAACTACTGCAGCCAGTGTTCTTGATGTAGTCACGCTCTAATGCAATTCTTTTATCTTCCTAGCAGCCTGTAATGGTACACTCATTTAGAAATAAACTATTTCCCAATTAATTTAAAACTGAGAAGCTAAGTAAATACCGGTACCAAGCATCTTTACAGCAAAAGCAGCCATGTTTCAACACTTGTGAAGGCATTCAATAAAATCACCGACTGAATTCATTACAAAAATCAGATCTCCGATAACCGGTGCACATACTTGATATTCACAGTGCTAAGATTTAACTAGCTCCCAAGACGGAATAACATCGTAACTGCACAGGCTTATACAAACACTACCAATTCACATAGTTATCATAACTCCGTTGAGAACTGCAACAAAAACTGTCTTCAGAAGATTGCTTAGCTCATATGGATTCTGCAGTGTTCTACGGAATTTGTATGTTAAATTAAACCAAATCCAAGAAAACAGACTTAGCTTATGCAGCCTATTAAAAAAATGCATTAAGTCATTAAAAGAGTCCCCAAATAACAGACATTAACTGTTACAATTTTTAACCTATTTTTCCCATTCATAAGCCCTCAGCACACATTTTAAAAGTCTCCCAAAGCAGCAGCTTCTATAAAGGCTGTTTATATTACAATGTTACCAGTTAGCACATTGTCTTAAACTTATGGTTAAATATAGATGCTGCAAAGGAACATAGCCACTGTTATTGGATTTAAGTTTTGGGGTTTTTTTAAAGCCAGTCCTGACCAGCCACATTTCTGATGTTTCTTTTGCATCTATCTTACCTCAACAGGAAGAAAAATTTATTATAAAATTAACATATGGTTCTTCCTGTAAGCATGCACTCTTAGTTAGATGCTTAAAATACTGGAGTTTTTTAGATTACACCCGTCAGACATTTCATCTCAGACTTTTATTTAAATCAAGTATTACTCAACTTCTGTAACTGAACAGAGGAGGGGAGAAGAGACACACACACCACACACATATCACACCCCACGAAATACCTTTCCGTATTTGCCAAAGAGATTTTTCAAGTCAGCAGCTTTTGTGTTGGAAGACAGTCCGCTAACCCACAGGTTTCTAGTTGAACTTCCACTGCTACCACTAACACTGCTTGCACTTCCTGAAACAAGTTTTACAAAACAGCCAAAAAATTAAGGAGACAAAGGTATCATGAACACTGGACTAAACTGTTGCTGAAAAGAGAAACTTAGCCTGTTACCTTTAAGTAACTGTTTATCCGGTTACCTTTCTTGAAAAGACTTCTATATAAAAAAAATATATGCCATAAGATTTTATTCATTTACCCATGTATTGAGACCAACAGTGTGGCTAACTCATACCCAAATGACAGAGCTAGAAAAATCATGCAATTCTTTGTTAAAGGCATGCTTTCCCCCTCATTTGGTTATGTACATTTAGCTTCAACTTCTGGTTCTTG